>APFE030353425.1:82099-102250 GCA_000404065.3 Pinus taeda
GTCCACATACAACGCATATCTCTTCTCCCCCCATCTATAAATGCCTGTCTCCCCACATTGAACAGGCTAGTGCTAAGAGTTAACAAGTTAGTGAGAGTGATAGTATGAGCTAAGAGCTGAAAGAGAAGTTATGCTGCCAGATTGTGGAGAGAGAAAGTGACTTTGCAAGACATGTCAGACTGCTGACCCAGCTGGAGGAGATTTGCAGCGTCAAGCCTTAAGTGGTTGTAATTCTTCTCTCTTTTCTATTGAATGATAAGCGACTGTTATTATGGTTCCATTCATGTGTTCTACTGGTAATATTTGAATTATATCCTGCTTGACTGATATATAACTGTACGATTTCGGATTTTACGCTTGTTTTTGGGTTGTTCTTCATTTTGTGCAGGTGTCCATGCGTGGAGCGCAAGGATAGTGACCGGCCAGAGCTAGAGGACAGGAGCGATGCTTCTCCCATAGCAAACAGCGTTGGATCCCAGGTTGGTCTCCCTGATCGACTTCTAAATTGTATAGTTAGGAACTTGCATGCAGCGTGAATGATTGTTGCTAGACCCCTGTGGGGCTAGTGGGATCACCTCTGTCCGTAGAGGGGATTTACCTCCGCAACACAAATCCTAGCACTACCGGCCCTTTTGGCAACAATCTGTAGAGCACGGATTGAAGTCTCACCTGAGGTAGTATGGGAGGGTGCTAGAACCAGGTTTCTGTACCCTTGGGATGTCTTGATGAGATTTGGAAGGTTCGTGAACCGATCCTTCATTCCAGTACTGTTACATGCAGCTATCCAGCTTCTGCGTAATCCTAGTCCTAGGTGTGAGCAGCGGTTTCTAGATCTGTTATCCTTATTACGGTTTATTATAGATCTGACTTAATTTAATGATATTTAGTGTTTATTCAACATTCATAACATGAGCGTGTAGCCATAAATAGTAAAAAGATGCATAAAACCATAATCTAAAGAATAAACATACAGATCTCTGAGAAAACACGCAATATCACAAAATACTTCTATTTTATTAATCTTATGTTCAGTACAATCCAGTTCCGCCCAACGCACTCGGCTGGAGGGGTCTGCACACATAGCTATGGACTCTACCAGGCCTTTGCGCACACAGCCATAGAGCCTAATCTACTACAAACCTTGACTCAGACTTACAGACCCAGAGCAAATAGTTCTTCAATAACCCATAAGACTTCGCAGACCAAAAAGCTACCTCCTACTCTTAGAACCTTTCTCTATTTATACATTCCCATGGTCCCCAACCATGGGCAAGCCGACTCACTTTTCATTACCTTATATCATTTTTGGGCGGACAACCCTTTGACTTGACTTCTTACAACTCTCACTCCGTGCATTTCGTGAAGCCTTTACACTACCATTACCCAAAATTGTGGTCTTCAAGCCCCAAACCCCTTACGTAGGGCCTCCACTACCCAATAGTAAGAATCTACCAAAATCTTAACTAAGCTACACAGTGACTGAAAAGGAGCTCCTAGTTGTTGTGCATTCATTGAACAAATTTAGGCATTACATTATAGATTACCAAACATTTGTAAATATTGACCATGCTGCAATTGAATACTTGATGAATAAACATGATGTAAATGCCTAGACTATTGGATGGTTACTTTTATTGACACAATTTGATTTAACTATTATTGATAAGCCTAGAAAGGAGAATGTTGTTGCAGATTTTTTATCTAGATTGAATTTGCATGCAGGGGAGGAAGGAATGGTTGATGATCAGTTACTAGATGAACACTTATTGACCATTTCAGTTCTCTCTCCATGGTTTGCTGACATAGAAAATTACTTAGTGTCTTCATAGTTACCACCAAATTTGTCCTCCAAGGAAAGGAGAAAGATTGTAAGGAAGAGCATCCCGTTCACTTCGATTGGGGGCAACCTCTTCAAATTAGGCCTGGATCAAATTCTAAGAATATGTGTAAGGGAGGAGGAAGTCTTTGACATCCTTCTAACCTGTCATGATGGGCCTTGTGGAGGTCACCTTTCACCTAAAATAACAACATTCAAGGTACTACAACTTGGTTATTACTAGCCCACTCTTCAACAAGATGTGAGGAGGTATTCTAGTTAGTGTGATCAGTGCCAAAGGATGGGGAATCCTACCCCAAGGGATGAAATGCCTCTGCAACCTCAAGTGACTTTTGAGGCATTTGACAAGTGGGGCATGGATTTCATTGGACCAAATGACCCTCCATCCAAGAAAAATAAGTACATCATTGCGTGAACTGAATATTTAACCAAGTGGGCTGAAGTCAAAGCCATCAAAGTAGCAACAGAAGAAAAATGGTTGAATTCTAAAGGGAAAATGTATTTTATAAGTTTGGGTACCCTAGAGAACTAGTCACTGATGAAGGCAGTCAATTTACATCTCACATGATTGAAAATCTGTTAAGCTAGCACAAGATCAAGCATATAACATCCACTCCTTACCACCCACAGGCTAATGGGAAAGTGGAGGTAACCAACAGAGCGCTGGAAGGCATTCTGACCAAAGTGATTAGCAAGAGTAGAAAGGATAGGGCAGATAGATTAGTTGAGGCCACTGAAGAGCCTCATCATTGGGTAATTACATGCACCTTAATTCACCCCCTAGCTTAGTCAAATCAACTCTTCTTACAACTTATTACATGCTTTGATTATATTTTGTTTAATGAGATGAGTTAAAGTAAGATATTATGCCTAGTGGACTAGTATGCATTGAATGCAGGTTTCGAAGAGAAAATTAAGGAATTTTGGCAAGACTAAGGTTTGAAACTAAAATGGGACAAGGGAGAGAGATTGTAAGAGGTAAATCCTCCTCATTTACTCATCCCCCATTCGAATATCCCTCCATTAATCACACCAACTCGAAGTGCAAGCAGCCAAGTCATGAAGATCAAAAGGCAGTCGAGCAAGTGATAGACAAAGAGTTAGTTCATATAGATTTTGAGAGCTGAGCCTCCCTATATTTAAGGAAGTCATTGGAGACTTCAATTGTATAAGTAGAGAGGCCTAGAGCCTAATTAGGATTCGAATTTTTGTTGTAAAAAAACTAGTTATTTTCGAGCTCCAGACTTGTGGAAGACATTGATGTAATATTCTATTTTGATAATGAAAATGAGTTTTTTTTTTATCTAGCAATGAGTTAACTCAGAGGGTTGAAGCTCTTGGGTTAGTGCCCAACCCTAGCAGCAAAGGATCCTCTTCTTGTATTTGTATACTTAGCTTAGTTTCATACATTCATGGTTAAATTGTCTCTAGATGTATTTCATTGCAAATACTCTGGATTTGATTAGTTGTTTATTAGTTTTCTTCCATTTGTGCTTTACTTCAGTAGAATGTTAGAAGAGATAAAAGGAACACCACAAAGTTTTCAGTAGGTGTCTTGGCCTCACCTCTCCCTTTAGGGATCATGATTTGAGGAAAATACCCTTAAGCAGCCCCAAAAATATAGATTCCATTTCCTCATAAGATTTAGAGTTTGTTGTACTTAAACTAGAATTTGATCATTTTTGTAAGTGTAGGATTTAGTTGCCATCTCTTCCATATTCAGTCTTTCAGTAGATCTCATCCATGATTCCATTTTATTCAGCAATTTTCCTCATGCATGAAGTAGACAACTAGTTCATTAAATTTTGTTTTTCTATCTTGTTAGAATTATTCTTGTTTACATGACTTTGTGGAAATTCTAAATGTTTGATGCAGAGCAGATAATTCAGAAATCAAAAGGGATCTCACAGTAGGTAACCACCTTCCAACTTCATCCATCCATAAGCATTCCTTGCTTTCACCAAGACCTTCACCAATCTCATCATTTTACATAGAAATTACTCCAAGCATGTTGAGTGAATCCAACCATCTCCTAACCTTGGTTTTGAATTCTGAGTGATCCTAGGAATTTTATCACTCGATTCCACCCATCCAACACATTCCTTAAGCCTTCCATCACCTCCAGCAACCATTGTTTTGTCCTCAGTTGTATCCTATAGAAATACAGGGAATCTTGAAGGTTTCTAGTACATCCCGTAGGTTTTCCTGTAGTGGCCTGTTTTGAGGCTGAATTGAGGAAAAACCTCTAGGAAGCCACACTAGGTCACCCAAGGTTCCCCCAAATCTCCCAATAATCTCCTAACCCTCCCAACCATCGACTAACATCCCTAAGCCACCTGCCACATCACCAAAAGAGATTAAGGTTTACACTTGACTTTCTGGAAAAAGAATAAAAAAAACAAAACAAATTTATTTCAGTCCTTTACATGCATAGCAGTGATGTTTGATGTCTTGAAATTCCATGCTTTAGATAGTAGCATTTCATACATGTTGGTTTGGAATTTTTGTAGAGCATAGTTTCTCAGCATTTAGTTAGAGAATGGTGTGTTTTTAGCATAGTATTTTAGTGATTTTCCTTATTTGCAGTAGATAAGCTTTCTCCTAGAGTAGATCTCTCTTTCTTTCATCAACAATCAAGCTTCTTCTGAACCCATATAAGTCTAGTTTGGAAACCCTAGTGGTCTCTAGCCAATAGAAAAATGACAAAAGACAGAACCATCACCTGTACTTATGTATACAGCACTATCACCTCCAAATTGTACGAACCCCAGGTTGATAAAGTAAAGCTGGTAGCTCTAGGAGTTGCAGCATTCTTTCTACAATACTAGTGCTCATCACTTTTTGGTGCCATTGCCGAGGAGGTGTCTGAGTACTATGTGATTACTGCTTTCTTTATTCAATTTCTTGTTTATAATATTATGCTCTTAGTTTCATTTATGCAAAAGTATTTTAGCTTCTTCCTTTTCATTCTAATCCTTTTCCATTCTACAAGTTAGATTTCAATCAAGTAGTTAGTATTTTCATTCAGTCAATAGCTTTCATTCAGTCTGCAATTTCAATTCTGCAATCACTTTCAATGTTTGAAAAAATCACAAAACCAAACAAAAACATTTCTTTTCATGCCTCGTAGGAATAGGGATAACTTAGGGAAATTTTTTCCAAATACCCCCACTAATTCCAATAGCCAAACTTCCCTCTTATTCAGTGTCTTTGAACTGGATGAACCCTTAGGTGAGAAACCAAACATATTTGAAGATTCTATAGGGGAAGAAGAAGAAGGAGAACCCATTCCTATTGAACCCATAGCTGAAAACATAAGTGACAGGAGAAATAGAGAAAGAGTTGAGGGTGCCTTCCCCATCAGGGAAGCCAATGGGGATACTAAGATGAAAAATATAATCCCTTCTTCCCTTCCTCATTTCCATGGCCTGGCCACAGAAGAACCAAACACTTTCTTATTTGAGTTTGTTGTGATATGTAGAACCTATGACTATACAAATGATGAGTAGAAGTTGAAAATATTTCCATCCACTCTCAAGGATGCAACTTTGCAGTGGTTCATGGGTTTACCTAGAGATAGCATTAAAACTTGGGCTCAAATGTAGAAAGCCTTCAGCAACAAGTATTTGGACTACTGTAGGTCTAAAGATACTAAAGAGGAAATTTTTAGGATGACCTTAGGTAATGATGAATCCCTAGAGGATTATGAAGAAAGATTCTAGCTTAGCTACAAAAGGGCCTGGTGCACACTTGACCCTGAGTCACTAAAGCTGGTCTTTCTTAGAGGAGTAAGGGAAGACCTTCTTGATACCCTACACTTGTTAGCAGGAGGGGATATCTACCAGTTACCCTATGAGGATATCAAGATTGTCTTTAGAAACCATTCTAGGGTAGCCAGGAAAAGGGGTAGGGGTAGTCAACCTATGGTCAGTCCATCCTCTTCCAATTTATCCATCAAGGGTGAAATTGGAAATATGATGGAGGATTTCAAAAGTGAGATGTTGCAAACCCTTTCCCTCTAGATGGACACTATGCACATTAAGAGAAAGAAGGAGGAAGCAGGGAGAGCCTTGGCCATTTTTTGTCCTAGATGTACCAAGAGGCACCCTAGGAATGAATGTCCATTGAATTCTATTGAAATTTTCTTAGTCTATGAAGAAAACCACTCCATAGACAAGTGACCCTCTTTACCTGGACTCAAAGTTGTATATCAAGGAACTGAAGGGGCCACTGAGCAGCTCTGCTACATAAACCAAATGAGACCTCATGGGCCTAGGCCATACTAGTAGGGCATGTAAGGGTCATCCCATGCATATTACAACCCCAACCAAACCACATCCATACCTTCTTGGGGACCCCCTACTCATCCTTCCTAGTCTACACCTCCTCCTTGGTCCTTTTCACCTCAGTATCATTCCCAGCCAACCAGCCAGTCATTTGAACCATATGCTCCACCACAACCTCAGTGGAATGCACTACCCCAAGGGTGGAGGCCCCAATACAACAATGTTTGAGCTTTATTGCCTTCACTACATGACCAACCACAACTTTTACCCTCTTCTCCACCTAAATAACCCCAGATGCCCGCCTAACCAATTTTGAACCTGAACAATAGACATGCACAAAAAGTCTACAGTGGAGAGACATCATATCCAGCTTATGTTGTGGAGATTCAGGGAATCAACCCGAGATCTCAGAGAGTACTCCCAGACAACTAACCTCTACCTCAACCTAGGGAGGTTGAGGAAGAAATAGAAGAAACCGTGCTTAAAGTCAATCCACCACCCTTTCCTGAGAGATTAACCCAACCACCCCGCCTACCCCAGAAGAGACTGCACTTCTGGGAGAATTGAAAAACCTATGTGTTAAAATTCCACTTCTCCAAGCTATCAAGGATGTACCTATTTACAACAATTTGATTAAGGAGAAGTGATTCAAGCATCCAGGGAGGAAAAAAAGAGATGCCCCTAACATTAATGTCATTGGACAACTGTTCAACTTAATGTTGGGGTAGATAATTTGTCCAAAGTATTTGGACCCTGGAAGCCCTGCAGTAGATGTGCACGTCAATGGCACCATTGTCCCCCACACTTTGATCAATCTTGGGGCTGCCATTAATGTGATTACTAAGGACACCATGCTCAAGCTCAACCTCCAAGGTTCATTAAGGAAGACCAAAACAGTTATGTAACTTGCAGACCACTCCACAGTGACCCCTGAGGGGGTTGTGGAGGATGTGATGGTCTCCATTGATTCTTTGGAATAACCTGTAGATTTCCTAGTTCTCCAGCCTAAGGCTAAGCTTACTAGTTTACCCTCTCATCCTTGGGAGGCCCTGGTTAGCTAGTACTGATGTTGGCATTAGCTGCAGAGTTGGAAATATGACCATCAAGAATGGGCATGTGTCCAAATAGTTAGTCCTATACCCTCCTTCTCAGCCATCTCTAGAACATGACT
The DNA here is from genome assembly GCA_000404065.3 of Pinus taeda. Lineage (NCBI taxonomy): Eukaryota > Viridiplantae > Streptophyta > Pinopsida > Pinales > Pinaceae > Pinus > Pinus taeda. The sequence continues at coordinate 89,394 of APFE030353425.1, forward strand.
TACCTTTGTGGCCGGAAGAGGAGGAGGAAGATGAAGTTTATTCCGTCCAACTCTATACCTTAGAAACAACCATGGGAGGGGGACAACAGGATGAAGATGATTTGATCAAACACATACTCCAAAGTCCAACCCCCGGTACATTGTCCTTATAGGAAGTAGTAAAGGAAACCCAAAACAACCATCAATTGGATCTATGCTTAGCCAATTCCAACACTATCCATGTCAAAACCATAGAAATTGGTCCCGAGAGAACTTTGAAAATCAATCCATCTCTTTCTATTCTCCAAGAAGAAAAGTTGTGCAACATTCTAAAGGAACAGTTGGATTCCTTTTCTTGGAGTTACCGAGAAATGAAGGGAGTGCACCCCTCAGTGTGTACTCACCATATTTATATCAAGGAAGGTTGCAAGCCAGTTTGGCAACCCCAAAGGAGGATGAATCCATCTCTTAAATATATAGTCAAAGAATAACTGCAAAAATTGCTAGATGCAGGATTCATTTACCCTATCTCAGATAGTGAGAAGGTATCTCCTTTGGTGTTGGTTCCAAAGAAAATTGATAAGTGGAGGATTTGTGTTGATTACAGGGAATTAAACAAAGCCAAAAAGAAGGACCATTTCCCTCTACCTTTCATAAAGAAAGTGCTAGATGGCCTGGGAGGGAAATCTTTTTTCTCTTTCCTAGATGGATTCAGCGAGTACAATCAAATCCAGATCAGCCCAAAAGACCAGGATAAAACCACCTTCACTTGTCCTTGGGGCACTTTTTCCTATAGGGTCCTTCCTTTTGGCCTATGCAATGCTCCTACCACTTTTCAAAGAGCAGTCTTGGGTATCTTTTTCGAGTTAGTCCATGATGTGGTAGAAATATATATGGATGATTTCACACCTTATGGAGGTGATTTCGAGGAGGCTTTGTCCAACTTAGCTAAGGTTTTGCACAAATGCATTGAAATGAACCTGCCTCTCAGTCCCGAGAAATGTGAATTCTTGATGACTACAAGGACCGTGCTAGGTCATTCAATATCTCCTTTGGTATTTGCACAGTTCCCATCGAACTTGTCCTCCAAAGAGAAAATCAAGATTATAAGGAAGAGCGCCCCCTTCACCTGGATTGGGGGCAAGCTTTCCAAACTTTTCCCGCATAAAATCTTGAGAACGTGTATCAGGGAGGAGGAAGTCTTTGACATCCTTCTGACCTATCATTATGGGCCTTGTCGAGGTCACTTTACAGCAAAGAGGACATCATTTAAAGTGTTATAAGCTGGGTATTATTGGCCCACTCTTCATTAGGATGTGAAAAGATATACTAGTCAGTGTGATTGGTGCCAATGGATGGGAAAGCCTACTGTAAGAGATGAAATGCCTCTGCAACCTCAAGTGACTTTTGAGCCAATTGACAAATGGGGCATGAACTTCATTGGATCTATTGACCCTCCTTACAAGAAAAAGTAGTATATCATTCTGTGCACTAACTATCTGACTAAATCGGCTGAAACCAAGGAAATTAAGGCAACAACAGAGGAGAAGGTGGCTGAGTTCTTAAGGGAGAATGTATTTTACAAATTTGGGTACCCTAGAGAACTGGTCACTAACCAAGGTAACCAGTTTACCTCCAACATGATTGAAGACTTGCTCAGCCAGCACAAAATCAAGAATAGGACCTCCACTCCCTATCACCCACAAGCTAATGGGCAAGTGGAGGTGACCAACAGAGTGCTGGAGGGCATCTTGACCAAAGTGGTTAGCAGAAGCAGGAAAGATTGGGTAGATAGACTAGTTAAGGCCACCTGGGCCTATAATACCACTTGGAAGACCACCACTAGATTCACACCCTATGAGATGGTCTATGGGAAAAATGACGTGTTGTCCATTGAGTTTGACTGTAACACATTGAGGATGGCAGCCCAACTAGATCTAGATCTCAACATTGCACAATAGGAGAGATTGCTCCAGTTGAATGGTTTATATGAATTTAGAATGCATGCCCTCCTACACACAGAGGTAACTCAACTTCAGAGGAATATCTGGCATGATAAGAAAATCAAGGATAAGAAATTTCAAGAAGATGATTTGGTCTTGTTATATGATTCTAGATATAAAGACTTTAAGGGCAAGTCAAGTATAACATGGTTGGGGACTTATGTTGTAGAGAGATGTCATGATGCCCTTATCACAGGGGGAGTACTTGTGTTTCCATCAATGCCAAAGGGGGAGATTGTTGATTTAAAGATGATTTGAGGTTGTCATTGATGTCAACTTGAGCAACACCAGGGGCTACCCTAATCTTGCAATAAATTTTGACTTGAAAACTTACGCTATTTTGAGTCAATGATCTTCTTTATGGATTCTACTTGTCTAGATGTTTCCATTGATATATGGCACGCCAAGTAATTCTTCACCATTTGAGAGATATTCATTTTTGAAGTTAGTAACCCCAGTTAGTGGGCTAAAACTCTATGGGGTTGTGGTATGGCATTCATAATTGGTTTTGGTCATTTAATCGTCAATAATTAATAATTTTTTAAGCTCCTAAAATCCCTCCAACATTCTCTATAGAAGCCCCTCTCATATATATAAAACGAAATCTCATATATCCTCCAAAAGTAGCGATCATGGAATTTTTTCTATACCTTCATTGTTCTGACGTCTTAGATTCTAAAATGAAAACACATTTGGTTTGAAATCCTGATGAATGTCGTGACCAAATTTTAGATCTTGTTTTTCTATGTGTTCAGAGATATGATCTGTGGAAGTTAGGGTTTTTGTAAGCTCTCAAATTTCATCTCAAAGAAGTGACCTTGGGAAAATCGTCATAACTCTCTCTCTCAGAAGAGGATTGGAATTCTGCAAAAGGTGGCAGATAGTGCACAGAATGTAGTTTTCTGTATATCAACATTACAGCCGAAGGAGTAAAGAGTGACACGTGGCGCTCTGTATAAGTTTGATCTACTGAAATAGTCCATAATTAGGTCATTATGAGAGAATGGGCATAACTTTGTCTTGAAGAGTCCAAATCATGTCTGACCTGTGGCATTGGAAAGAAGACTCAGAGGGATACTATGGGACTGAAGATCACATATTAGGGATATGAAATCATAGAGATACATCAACTTAAATATCATGCTCCTAGAAGGCGAGAAAAACTAGATCAAGTGCTGTCAAGGGGTGCAAAGGACTAGACTTTCTAGGGTAGCAAAGAACAAGGTGCAACAAAATGGTGCAACATAGGTAAGCTACAGGTAAGTATCTTCTATATATGCATGTTCATTTCTTAATTGCATTAGGTTATTTGTATTCTAATTTGTTGTTTTTGTTTAGCACTGACATATGCTCTGCAAGATGAGGTAAGTTTTGCTATTATCATGTCATGGGTATTTCCTTGAAGTCTTTTTGCAGGTATTATATATTCATCAAGAGAAGACTCAATTCATAATCTAATGTTCAGAAGAGTGAGAAAGGGTAGCATGACAAGAGTAGCAATCAAGGTGCAGGACAGCAGCAAGAAGTTCACCATGTGAAGTCTTCAAGTGGGAAGCACTGCATACAATCATTGCAAAAGTATCATTGTACAGAGTCATTACAAAAGCATCATTGTAAAATTTATACAAGTGTCTATCTTCCAAGTGTTGAAGAGGCAGTGTTCGGAGGTCTAGGATCTTCATTAGGTGGTTGTGTCATAGTTGGGGTTATGGTCTAGTGTGTCTTCTTCTTCTACATCATTCTATATCATTTTAAAGTGGGCCATTTTCCCTGGTACGGGAGTCCATTCTTCTTTTATTCTTCTATAGGGTGGTAGGGTGGTGCTAGGCTAGTGCATGAAGCCACCAACAGATTCAAGCTTGTGAAAAATTCAGGGTGGTAGGGTGGTGGTAGGGTGAGTTGTAGCTCATTGGGTGTTGGGGAATCCATTCAGTTGACTACTGAATAATCTCGGGCGTTGGAGCATCAATCCAGTGGGAGCTGGAGAAGAATTCTTTTATAGAATTCTAGGAATTTTTTGCTTTCATTTCAGTTGGGGCTGAAGATTAAAGAATCTATTAGAAAAGCGTTCAATGGATTTTGACCCAGAGGGCTTTTCCACCTAAAATCTTTGTGCCTGTTGGGTTCTTTTATTTACTGTTGTTTTTGCATAAATATTAATAATAATTGAAGATTAACTAATGCTCTGAAAATATTTAAAAGTGCTAATTTCTAAGGAATACTGATTGACACCCCCCCGACAGTATTTTCCAACATCAACTAGTCATTAGGCCACAACACCACTTGTTTTTCAACATTCTTTAGCATCAAATATTTATGATCAACTAATCTTTCAAGTCCAAGTATTCATTAAGGTATATTTTTCAAACTTGGATGTGGGTCTACTTATGATCCTTTTACGCAAATAGATGCATTGGAAATTCTCTTATACTTGAGAGAATGACTTATTTCCATACAATAGAGTAGGATAGAATAGAATAAATAAATAAATAGATAGAATGAGTTCACAATAAGACTTTTTGTTCAAACTCTCATGAATAATTCTTCAAATCATTGTTTAATACTCATTTGGAAGGATTGTTATGGCAAAATGTAGTAACAACAATCCTATTTTGGGTAACCATATAAGATCATTTTAAAAACAAATTTTTAATCAAGGCATATCTTGAAATCTAGTTTTTAAATCCATTTTGAAAATTTCAGTTTGGATCACAAATTAAAATGATATGATCAAAATAAAAACCTGGTCTCAAGTGAAAATTTTGATGACAGAGCTAGTACAAACTTGATTTGAGGGCTATAATCAGAAAATTTTAACATGATATTTATACTGAAGATAGCTCTTGGAATCTAGTTTCCAAATCAATTTCAATCACCTCAATCCGATATCATATGAAAAAGTTAAACTAAAAATACTAACGGCTTGTCGAAAAATCTGCATGGTGACAATTCTATGCCTTGATTGTTCATTGGAATATTTAACTTACCAAATCATATTATTTTCAAAACCTGTTTATATGGGAGATATATATTCAATTTTAGATAAATAAACAATTTGAATCATCCCATTTGGAGGTAAAATGAAAAATTTATGCCACATTTAGTGACTGCGTGTCTTCAAATCAGCATAGTAAAACTCTGCCTCCTAGGTCTGTTCATGAACAATTTTGTGATATCAAACCTAAGGATTTAAAAAAATTGTTTCTATTGTTAATATTATAATTAATATATCTTAATCTTCGAGTGGAATCACATCGATCTGATCTTTAATGAAAAAGTTACACTAAAAGTTACTCTTCATCATTTTTAGCATATAATTTTAAACCATTTTGAAAACCTATTTATACTAGAAGTAACAATATGAATTCAATTTAACTTGGATTTTTAATCACTTTAATTGGACATAAAACAAAGATTTTGTGAACAAAATACTGCTAGGAGGTCTAGGTTGGCCACCATTCCTCAAGGGGTAAACAACTGATTTTATTTGTATATCATCTTTGGACTTTCTTTTTAAGAGATACTTGTAATTATTTTACATATTTCTTGGAAAACGAGAGACTGTATACCTCTCTCCCTCCATAATCTAATATTGTATTGCAGGAAAATGCTATGTTTTTACAGGTCATAAGAAGAATTAAGGAGTGAACTCCATGGATTAAGGACTTTTCAAAGTCAATTTTTAAAAATTCATATCTATGAATATGAAATGAAAAAATCTAGGTCAAAGCAAAGTGGAATTCACGTGATGTTGATTTCATTCAAAGAAACTCAAAACTCTTGAAGCTTTTTTTCAGTTGCTGACCAACAACACCAACAACCCTACAACATGAATCAAGATTAAAGAAAAAGGAATGAAGCTAATCATGAGAAGAAGAAGTCAAGTTTTGTAACATTACAAGTCACATCGATTGCCAAATAAGCATTTCATAAGCCACATTGTTCATGGTTTCATCACCATATTCTATGCTAAGTTTCACAATCATTTAGATCTACCATGTTGAAGTCTAGACTTATTATTTATATATCCATCTACTCCTAGATCATAACTTCAACCTAACCTAATTTTATAATCTTTCCATACTTCCCTACTCCATTATACCCCACCTCCATCTAGAAAAGAAAAAGAAAAAGAAATAATAATAAAGGAGTTTGGTTGTGAAAATCCAGGATACTGGTATAATACAAACTCGAATTCATATTGGAAAACCAACTTATTTGGCCAATATGAATTCTCTTTTAGGTTTTTCAATTTCATTTTGCAGAATCATCCTCCAAAATTCAAAGACTTGAGGACAAGTCTCAAGATGAGCAAGGGGTAAGATTCATAATAAACCAACAAACTATGCAATTGGTTTAATATCAAGCAGTTGTATTGCAGAAGGGACTTGAGACATCATAATCAATATTTATCAGTAAGGGACCTGAACAAAATCAACATCAAAGGGATCTGAGAAGAAGCTACAACCATCTACAATCCAACAAAATCATTCATCATAATTCATTTTGAGGTAAAAGTATTGTCATCATTAGCAAAATGTCAAGTGTTGTAAAAAGAGCTAAGGCCATCATCAACAGAAGAAAAGAATTGACAATGAGCTATCAAGCGAAAGGAAAGTACTGTAAGTTTAAAGTATCCTTAATTCCTTCGATTTTGAATTTTTTCTAAGATTGATAAACTAGTTTAAAATTGAATATGTAGTACCCCTATCCATGTATATGTCATCCTACATTATCCTACAGTACCCTATATCCTACATCACCCTACATTATATACATTTAACTCTTACATTATTCATTCACCTTATTACATTCATTAACCTTATTACAACCTTACATGCATAAATTCATCATTTACTCAACCACATTCATTTGCATTTTTGACCAAAATTTTTGGCCACATCTTCCTTTTTGTGCAAAAAAAATTCCGCCTCATGGAAAATTGCTTACAAAACAAGAACGATTAGTCTTAGATGCCTACAAACAAGCATGGGTTAGTATCATAAAAGAAAAACAAAAGAGAATGATGTATGGTTCAATGATGTATTTTTACCCTAAGAATTGAAATGACCTTGAAAATGGTCATTTCAAAAGAGATACCTCAAAAACATTGCAAAAGAGTAATAAATGCATCATGAAAAAATGCGAGCATCATAAAAAACATGCATCAAAAGCACGAGGAAAAATAAACTATGACCAAGAAGACTTTGCTAAAACCATTAAATAAAATATGCATGAGTATGATTTTAATGGATATGAGTATGTAATGAAGGTGCACAGTTGTTTCAATGATGAAAAATACAAAGTATGCATATAATTAAAAGAGGATACATTTATGTAAAGGACATAAGATTTAATTAAAACAACATATGGCACAAATAACCATAGTAACATACCACATGGCTCATAAAATCATTCAAGTTGATTTTTTTTTAATTTCATGCAAAGCGATGGTGTATGGTGCAAATAACCATAATAAAAAAAAGAATTACAACGAGTTTCAATTAAAATCGATTTGTTTTGAAATAAAAAAACATGCAAAGTGATGGTCATAGAGAAAACGAAAAAAAGGAGAAGAGACATGTGTGCAATGGTGGAGGAGAATTCAAAACATTGCCCGATCAAACAACTACGCAACAAATTTCATGCAAACACCGAAGAGAAACTAGTATATCACCTTCACGCAGCCAGAAGAAGGGAATTCATCACCTACGCAAAGTAAAAACAGAGGGAACCTTCACGAAGGGAAAAGAAGGAACTCAACAGGAGTATTGTACCTCAACGCAGAAAAAAGAAGAAGCGTATTTTTAAATAAAAACAAAGAATGATTTGTTTAGGGAATGCATAGGTTTTTAATACTAAAAATTTGCACTTTGAGCCACAATAAAACGTCGTGTTTCATTAATGATAATCCCACCAACTAAAACATGGAAATCTCCACTCAAAATCCCAAGAATTTCGTAGTTGAGTTTGAATAGGAATGAGATCCAGATTGAAACGTTTTTAGTGATCCATAAATCATTGTCACTGTATTTGAAAAAAAATAGTTTACATTGACAAATGTGTTGGCAAGTCTGAGTTCTCAATTGCGCAGTGGCACTAGAGTTCTGCATTCAAGCTCTAGGTGTGAGGTTTCTACACATAAAACTCCAACTGAATTAATTAAACTCAACAACAAATCCAAAATGAACAGTAACAGGTGGAGAATATGTAGAAATCAATTTCTTCCAAGATTTTATTTTTTAAGGGGCAGTGAACGAAAATGCTAAGAGAAAAGATGAATTGTGATTGCCCAAGACCTATAGAATGGTTTTCATTTTCATAATTTGACTTCCAAACAAATAGTAAATGAGTAAATGCATGGAGTGGTTATTTTAAAGAATTTTTCATTATCCAATTTCTCTAGCATAAGAACAAAATTATATTTCGAGTTTTTAGCGGACAATTGGTACATCTCCAATTTCGATTTCTCCAGGCGAGAAAATCTTCTCCAAATTCGATTTTGGAGGATAGAGAAGAGTGTATTTCCAAAAATCAATTTTGATTTTTGAAGAGACAAAGAAAAATATTCATTTTCAGAAATCAAATTCAATTTTTGAGGGACAAAGAGGAGTGTTTCAATCAAAATCAAATTCTATTTTTAAGGAAACAAGATAAGAAACGTAAACTCAGAGAATCAAAATCAATTTTATAACTAGTCAATGGTCCAGAACAATCTAAGAAAGATTTGAATTTATTTATATTACAACAAATGATTTCTTTGTGACTTTGAGACCTCTTCACCATGTATAACAACATACAAATTATGAAGAAATCAATTAAAGAAATTAGTCATGTAAATTTCATTGTTGTAGATAGACTGTTGTGGAAATGAAAAATCAATTTCATTGCTGGAGCTGGATTGTTGGTGGAAAAAATAAATCGAATTGCAAGGAGAAGAAGACTGTGAAATTGATAGAGCCTTATCTTTGTGAACAAACAAGTAGTTACAAAGTGGAAATTTGATATTAAAGAAGAAGTTTTTTCGTGGGCATTCAGCAGTCAAGGGCTTCTCCTCATCTTATACAGTAGTGACAAAGGTAATATCTTAGCCCTAAAATTTGATACTTCAGCTGAGAAATTTCTCCTCATCCTCATGGGTATTCAATAGGGATCAAAATTTACATATCAACCCATCAAATCAACATTCTAGTTCAGAATTTTTGAGAAATATTGTAGAGTCTTGGTAAGCAAATAGTTGCATTTTAAAAAATTGTTGATTACTTTTAAACTATATACATATTTGATGCAAAATTTTGAGAGAAGATACATTAATATAATATGAATAAACCAAGATAATTTCACGCCAAAAGAAATTTTATTTTTCCAGAAATCAACCATCATCGCCTACAACCATTTCCCATTTTCTTGAATTTTGTGCATTAGATTATCATGAAATTTAGTAGGAGGATGCATCATTATGAGACCAATAGATACTGTAAATTTCAAGTTAAACCGATTTGTATTTTTTAATAAATCAAGCAATGTCACCTAAAACCAATTTGTCTTTTTCTCAAAATCCGTGATGAGGATATTTCCAAAGTTTGGTGAAGGGAAGCAATGGAGTGGTAAAAATATTTGGGCAAAATTTCAAATAAACCCAGTTTGAATTATATGAGAAAATGGTTAAAAAAATTGTTGCTACTTGTACAATGTAACTTTATGTGCAAATTACTTCAACTGCACAGACATTGCTAGAATTTAATGATCATTACTTTGGAAAGCTTTAAAAAAAAAATCCATATCGTACGAATATCATGAATTGGGCAAAAAGAGTGGTTTTGGTTATTGGGCATTAAGAAATGGAAATTATAGTTTGGTTGATACAAAGGAATGGGTTGCATAAGGACACTCATAGGGTTTAGATAAAGGAAATTACTACCCTCTTTCAAAATCAAAGAAATATTTTAGACACATCTCCAAAGTATGGTAATGGACATGATTCACATGGCAAAGAGTTCAATTAATCCTTGGATGTGCTCCATTTGAATTGATAGAGGAGGAAATGGAGAGGGTTATTATATTTCTTCAAGCAGCACAAGCAAAGGCTTCTACATTAGGAGGAACATCCATAGGTAGAATAACGGGGAGGTCAACATGCAAAGGAAGAAGATCAATGAGACAAAGACAAGCATGAGGACATGCTTGGGAATCAAAAAGGGTGAGATGTTGGCCCTAACATTTGGTCATTTTTTACTTTCCTAAGTCCATCTCTTTACCACCATATTTCATCCTATTTCACCTATATATGCCTCATTTTAGTCCTATTTTTCATATTCAAGTAACTAAATTAAGTTTTTCAATTTTTGAAAATATTTGTAAAAAATTGGGTTTTAAGAGTAAATTTGGATTGCATTAAAAATTCTTGTAATAGCTCCATTAAAGTCATATGTGTAGGACACCTGCGTGAGATCTAGCGTATATTTGGAAAGTTTGGAAACCACAGATGAAGGAACACCTATTGGTTTGGTCAAACCGAGCAAACACAAGCTCGATCAACACTGGTCAAACTTGACCTGCCATTTAGGAATCCCTATTAAAAAGGGGTAGATTTCTTATCTTCTGGGATTTTCCTAATTTTGTGAACTAGACTTGATGATTTCAACCTGTATGGATGGATTAGGATTGATAAGGCTGTTAGAGCTACTATAGTAGAGTTTTTTTATGATTTGATTATTTAAACACAGTTTATGGACCATTCAAGGTAGTAGGTGCGTAATTTGTATTCAGACTATTGGAGACTTTTTGATAATTTGAAATAAAATATATATTGTTCTAGTTGTTGTTCATGCTATGGATATTTTCATAAGTTAGTTGTAGCTAGATTTCCTTAGGTGTACAAGGCAAGGTTGGAGGCCCCCATACCAAGCTAAGTACACGTTGATTAAATTAGCATAATTTTAATTTTAGTATTTCTTGTTTCATATTTATGATTCAGTTATTTAGATGTGTGATGCTTTTTGTGTGATTTTTGGATGATGTTAGTTTAAAGTCAAAATTGTATATGAAAATAAAAACAAGGATTTAAGTAAAATTCTCTTTCTATCAGGTTATAAATCATAATTAAAATCATCCTTTTTCTATTTCCTGTATTGTTTCTTGAATTCCAATTTTTTATTTGATGCAATGGTAATGTTATTCGAGTAGAAATGTGAGGAAGGACAACTAGGACCTCCTAAGTTAAGAGTCTCTTCTCTTTCTATATACACATTACAAACCACTTCTCTTTAGTTTCTCTTATTAGGGACAATACTGTGAGGTAGGACAACCAGGATCTCCTAAGTTAGGAGCCTTTTCTCTTCCTTCCTGCATCTTGAACTAGAAAATTTTTAGTCAAAAAACAAAGAATATATTTGTAATATGCACTTCTTTTAACCTTGTAGTCTTTCCTTACTAATTTGACTTCACCTGAAATCCATATACTTTGGATGTGCTTCCAAGTCTACAAACCCGGATTGACAAGTAAAACGCCTGTGTTAGTTTACTTAGTAAATTGACCCGACAATGGTGTAGAATGACGCAAGAAGATCTGATATTTCTAACAGAACGCAATCATATTAGTACTGTTGAATGCTTGTGCACTGTCTGTCACTATTTGCTGAGGGCATCCAAATCTAGACAATATATATTCTTCAATGAACTTGATAACAACAATATGAGTTTCATTTCTAACTGGAATGGCTTCTATCCATTTGGCAAAGTAGTCTGTAGCAGTCCATATCCATCTATGCTGACTGCTTGATGGAGGATAAATTTCACCAATGAAATCCAATCCCCATTGAAGGAATGGTGTTTGGATTAAGACTAGAACCAATGGAAGAGCTTCTAATCTCTACTTTGCAGCAAACATTTGACACTGTGTACAACTCCTAACCTTTGCTCCCACGTGTGAAAAAAGAGTAGGCCAATAAATTCCTACCCTTAAGATCTTGTATGCTGTGGCCCTCCAAGCATAGCGGCCTCCACAAATTCCTGCATGAAATTCATCAATTATACCTTCTATTTCATTCTCTATTAGGAAAAGTAAAAGGATATTAAGAGGATCCTTCCAGTACAAATTTGCATTCACAATACAATACTTAACAACTTTCAATTTCAATGTTTTACATTGGTTTTTGCTAAATTCAGCTGGACATTCAAATTCTCTAAGAAAGTTCACAATGTCAAAGTACTAATCTGATAATAAAAAAAAAATCATCAATGTGAATTAAAATTGTCTAATCTAGTGCAGAAGGTTCGTGTGGTTTCTCCTGTACAGGGATTTTTGAAGGTTCTTGTGGATTCTTCTCAGTTGGGTTGTCAAAAGGTTCTTGTGGATTCTCCTTTGTGCGGGTTGCAAAAGGTTATTGTATATTATTTTGATCCGGGTGTATGTTGGTGGCCACCCACCCATCCCACTTGGACCCCCACAACTGTCTCTTTCAGTTTTTTCATTTTTCATAATTGTAGCACAATTTACTATTTTTAGTAGTTTTTTGGGTCCTGAACTTCCAAAGCTATTTTGAGGCCCTAAACGACATTTTTTGGGAAATATAGGAGCAACACGGGTCGATGGACCAATTTTTCTTTTCCCAAAGTTATAGTTCTCAGATATATATTTCTAACGAGCTATTTTACGCATCAAACGGATAACGGGTGCCAAAGTTACGACCCCGGGAAGTTGATGTACTAGTTTACCCAAAACAGGGCCCACAGTTTGGAGTTTCATCTTCTAGGGTTAGGGTTTTGGATGTTTATGGTTTTCCATTGTTTCTCAACAATAAATAGGCCTTCGAGCCTCATTTTAACACAGTTCAGAGGCATGTAGCCACCACATCTCTTCTCAGAGATAAGCTA
>APFE030353426.1:0-40551 GCA_000404065.3 Pinus taeda
ACTCAGCTGAGTGTGGGACAAATGTACTTGGACAATGAAAGATTGCAATGGTGGCAAAGGCATCAACGTTGCCTTCAAAGGCCCTTGACTTGGGACAAATTCACAAAAGCTCTTATGGACCACTTTGACCATAAAGCTAATCTTGTGGATAAGCTCACACAGACAGACACACAGCCTAGCAAAGATTTTATTTTTACAGAAAAGAAGGAAAACAAAGAACCTAAAGGGTTATTTTCTGTTGGTATCTCCTTATTACAAGTTCATGGATTGATTCAGAAAGAGAAGATCGTTGTGTCTCTAAATCCTAGTTGCCAGCATAATTTTATCAGTGTTAATTTGGCAAAAAAATTGCAAGTCCCAGCAAAACAAATTGAACATACACAAGTTGATAATAAGGATGTTCAAGTGTACAAGGATTTGAAGATTTCTATGGATAAATATGTGTTGCATGGTGATTTTTATGCTTCAGAGATGGATACTATGGATGTTGTTTTGGGATATCCTTGGATGGCATCCGTAGGTACTATCAATCTTAATATACAGAAGAAATTCCTGAAGCTATGGTATAAAAAGAAGAAAATTACATTACAGGATATTTCCATCCATAAACAGGTAGAGCACATGGAGGCTGAAGCAGAAGATGTTCAAGGGACTGACATATCAGATGATGAGCAATTGATGATCGACAATCAAACACAAACAGAAACTGAAGAAGAAAGGGTACAAGTGATGATACATCAGAGGAGGCTCAGTGGCTGAAGTCATATTGAAAAAGAAGACACCACAACAGGCACCACACCAAGGTGAAGTAAAGAAAAAGACACCGTGGGTTAAAACGTCAACATATCATCACCCACATCACCCCGCAAGACAACCATCAAGATGAAAACCAAAGAGACACATTATGGATACAAAGGAGAGAAAATCCACCAACTACACATCAACACAGAAGAGCTGCCACGATCAACATCCATATCAAGCGAGCGAGGCACCAGCGAAATCGAGGGTTCACCTTTCTCTTGGATGGCTAGATGCACGTGCTTGGTATTAGTGGACTACTCTTTTGAGTAGATCTTATTATTTGTGTTCTTCCCATGTTTCGGGGACAAAACATGCTAAGGGGGGTGGAATGTTATATACCTAGGGGGGTAATATGGGGTACCGAGGGAGGTACCCAAGGTAATAATGGAATGGGCCATAGTAATAAATAAGGTGGTTAACCCATGTCATGTAAGGGACCACAAGTAGTTAATAATAATGTAAGGGGCCCATTGTATTAGTTGATGGTATGAGGAAACCATGGTAATGATGCATGGTATTGTATGTATGAGGCCTATATAGAGGCTAGAGACTCCACATGGAGAGATATGAAGAGAAGTATTCTTGTATGAACAAGCATATGGCTTGTGGAATGCTCTCCTTCCTTAAGGAGTGAATGTATGGTGTTGCCCTACCTTAAGGGTTTGATCAATAAAGAATCATTCATATTATTTCTGGGTTTATTTGCATTATCTTATATTTTCTTATCAGATCTATATCATTTTGGGTTAGAGCTACAACAATTATTGAGAGCAAGGGACCAACAAAAAGCGAAGAGCTCTTTTTCATTATTCAGAGAACTCACCCTTTAGCATGCTTAGGAGGAGATACCATAAGTGGAGTGAGAAGTAGCTACAAGTGTCATTATTTGGCTGATTCATAAGTGTTGGATGAGGAGGTAGATTGAGTCCTAGATATTGACCACACTAAGGTTGCTATAATCAATACATGTACATAGTCAACTCTTATTGATGCTAGACGAGATGTAGCTAAATATGTGTTTGTAGATTGCAGAATTGGGAAAATAGAGACTCATTTAGGCATTCACATGACCCAAGCTACTCCCCATGTAGATATAAGAAGCCCATTCTAGTGGAGGCCTATGAATCTGATAAGTCTTGGTGATAGTGTCCATGTTATTTTCTTTTTCAATTTATATTCTATATTTTTCTATTTTTAGTTTAAATAAAGGCCCTAAAGGTCTAGAACATAGAAGTCAGTGGCATTGAGCAACATAGAGGCAGAGTATATGCCAGCTAGTTAGGTAGGTTGTGAGGAACTATGGCTTCGCAAGATGTTATTTGGTTTATTTGTTCAGAAGCAAAGACCATCTATGATATATTGTGATAATCATAGTTGTATTAAACTCTGAGAATCTAGTATTTCATGACTCGTTAAAGCACATTGAGATCGAATACCACTTCATCAAAGACTGGGTTCAGAGGGCAGTTGTGAAGATTGAGTATATATTCGTTGATGCACAGGTAGTAGACCTTCTCACCAAGTCATTTCAAAGGGGAAAGCATGTTCTTTAGAGACAAGATGGGAGTGGCGAGAAACACCTTCCACAGTAAGAGGAAGCGTCGAAAATGGTACCAAGGAGGTGTTTCCAAGGCATTTCTCCTTTTAGTCTAGGGTGACACATTAATCATCTTTTGTCTAAATGATATTTTGAGTTTATAAATCTCAAGGGGGATAAAGTACTTTTTATGTGGATTTGTACTATGTAATTTAAGTTATTAAAGTCACATGTATTATAAAAGTCAATTTATGTGAAAGTACTAAAGTGACTTTTATATTCTAAAAGTAACTTTATGAGGAAAAAGTGGCCATGGTACTAAAACATTAAAAGTAGTAGGGGTGCTCATTAATAGAAAGGGGGACCACATTAAAAAGAGGGTTAAGAGGAAATGATTCCCACCCTTGATCTAATGAGATGAGATTTAATCCCAACCATTAGATCTAAGAGTTAGCGTTCTCATCTTATTGAGAAGACAAAAGGAAGGAAAAATGATATTGAACTCATTCATTATTCTCATGAGAGAATTGAGAAGAGGATAAGTGAGTAACTTGAAGGGAGGATAAATTTTTGAACTCTGAAGGGAGGGCTCAAATTTCTAGAGAGTTTCTTAGATCGAACTTCTAGTAGAGATCTATGGCACAAGTTTCCAAGAATTTTGTACCAGCATTTTGTTGGAAAAAGTAACTATGTTCGGTCTTCAATAATGTACTTGTCAAAAGAATAAAGAAAAGAATTTCTATTATTGTAACAATGACTTATTAAAGCACAAGTTTCATGCTTCGGTCATCACGATATTAGTCAAAGTCCCCATTGTTGACTCCTAGGATTAATATTGAGTATATAGAGTCATTGTACATTCGAAGATACCCTTCTTGGGCTTTTGGATCATGTAAAAAGGATTTGTATCAAGAAAGATATGAATTATGTGTCCTCCACATCATGTTGGCCTAGAGACCCTCATTTTACCCACTAGAAGGCTATATAAAGAAGGAAGTGGAAGTAATTTGGAAGCATCACTCTCATAAGCAATTTGATATCTTCTGGGAAGTGTTGGGGATGCAAAGTCTGTTTCCGGAAGGAGGAAAGAAGTATGATTTTGGGGAAATCTCTAGAGAAGATGAAAATCGAAGGTTTGGTGCCTCTCTCTCTCTCTCTCTCTCTCTCTCTATGTTTCGTGGTCTTGTTTAGGAGATCAAAGTTTCCTAAGGTTTTGTTTTTTTCCAGAATCTTCATGGTGCTGGAATCTGCTAAATAGTCGAAGTTGCTAGAAAGGGAGGTCGAATATCTTAGAGGTTAACATGGTGTGGAGGGAAAATCTAGTCTTGGTATAGGGTGAAGAGTCTCAAAGATTGCTATTGAAAGGAATAATTAATTTGACTGTGTTTTCCCCTTGAGGGGGGTTTTGCCCTAGCATGTGCCTCTATCATGCGCCTCTTGTTTTGTGATCTTCATGTATGTATAATTGCTTGATGAAAGATAAAATAAGCCAACACATTCACAAGTAATTATCAAGATCGAAGAATCAAACCCTAATATAATATCTTTGATTTTCTAACACATTTAAGTCAAGTTTGCACTAGTATTCAACCCGAATTTGTAGCCGGATTTTTCCCTATGTATCAGCCCTTCATTCAGCTCGAATTTGTAGCCGGATTTTCACTATGTATCAGGCCTTCATTTAGCCCAAGTTTTGTGATAGAGTTCAGGTCAATTTTTGGCCTAAAATTTAGGAGAAAACTAAGCTGTATTTTTGAGTAAATAGACCCAAAAATCCTTCAGTCTCACAATGATTTATAGGAGTATACATCAATGTAGAAATGGAAGACTTCCAATCAGAGGTTAAGGCTTAATTTTTCAAGGAAAATTTCTACTATCATCAAGCCTAAAATATGTGGTATTGACCTAGAGTACAAACATACATATGGAGACAAAGTATTAGTCTGAGTTAAGCATTGCCTGAAGAGTCTAATCTTCTTGTATTCTCACTATGACGTCAACAAACAAAATTAGGGAGATAAGTTGACCTTTATCTATTGTACAAATTCATTTAAGAAACAAATCGAATACTCCCTTTCGCATTGATTTTCCTCAATGTGGTGTTTTTCCAGGGTTAAGTTGACCAAATTAAGTTTGTTAAATCTTGTGTGTGTTTGTTATTTTCTCTTGTATGAGTTATTGAAAAGAAATAGTAGAGTAGCTCTTTGTTTTCATGTAAATGCTAATCTAATATAAAATATTAGGCATTTATTTGATGGGTTTAGGCATTAAACTATGCAAAACATGAAAAATTGAGTTCGGCTATATTCTCTTATAATTTTTAAGATATACCCCTAAATTTCATTAATAGAATCTTTACATCACAATTTTTCTTACATATTTATTAATTATATAAAATGAAATATAAGTAAATAAACGTATAATAATATTATTATTTAATAATAATATTATTTTATTTATAATAAATAATATAATAATATTATTATTTAACATTATAATAATATAATATTATTATATTAATCATTTTTATTAAATTACAAAATTCAATATAAAATACAATAATATTATTATCTATGGATAAATACTTTTAATGTGAAACTTTTTTTCGCTTCGTGTAGAATGAACTCATTAGAATCATTTGTATTATTATTCATTAATTTTCTTACTTGTATTGATAAGTAACATGAATTATTATTATTATTTATTTATTTTTTTAATAAATTTTTAAGGTTAAAGTATTAAGAAATTCAACTTCTTTAAAAACCATTGGGGATTTATTCTAAACATAATTTATTGAATTTTGGGCAAATTTTTGGAGAAAAATAATAGTGAAAAAAAAACCGGAAAAAAAATCTATTAATTAAACTATTTTTTAAAAATTAAAATAAATTTTGTTATTAAAAAAAAAAAAACCTATGGTTTTGTACTAAAGCTTCCAAGATTGAAGACCAAAACCTTGTACATCATCATCTATAACTTCTACTACAATATTAAAAAAAATCCAAAAAATCTAAATAGATTGATTCAATTTACACCCTGTCTATATTCAACTATTTTAAGCAAATTGTACTTATACAAATTCCATATGAAACCTAATATTACTATATATTTGCAAAACATGGTGACTAAAACCTGTAAAACTAACCTACATTTTGAGGATTTTTATCCTCAAGAGCATTCATTACATCAAATTTGAAATGTTCTTGATTGTTCTAGAAAGGTTGTGTTTTCGAGCCTATGTCCCCTTCCTCCTCAATTGAGTCTTACGAGCATGAAGTTACTTCTCTGAGCACCTTGAAATTTTAAAATTCACCATCCATCATTTCAACTGCCAATTGCAACAACTCTAGTTTCATCTTTAGCTGCCAATTGCAACAACTCTAGTTTCATCTTTAGCGGATTAAGATTCTGAGGTTGTAGCCCAAACTGGTCATGGGATTTTGACCACTGCATTTTCCCAAGCCCAAAGGTTAAGGAAACGAGAAACTCCATAGGAGTTTCCATATTAAATATTAATTTCCTCTACATTAATATTGTTCTAACTATCCATTGGAAAATCTACACTCCAAATCTACTATGTTTTCCTTGGCAAACTAAGAGATTGGCTTTCAATTTGACACTGACATGACTACATTGCCACTTTTTATAACCATACTGAACTAAAATCCTCAATTCCCTTCATGCCTTTAATTCCAATCATACTCACATGCAATGTTTGTACAATAAGACCAAACACCAATTTATTCATTCTCCAATTAGAAAATTGGATATCATGAGCATGTGAACTGTAGATCAATTAAGGTGATGAGATTTCTACATGCTTGGCCATATTTTTTAGCAGTGCAATATATGCTTCATCTAACAAGATTTTCATTACAACAACTATCAAAGTGGAGCCTTGATCTCATCCTTCAACATTAGTTAATCTATTATGAAGTAAGAGAGTGGAATTTTCTCTTAAAAAATTCCCATAGTGTGATCTCACAATGGGATTGACAGTGTCCCATCTATTAATTCGATCAATTAATCCTTTTATTGTTGTTAGAAATTTTCAGCAGGGGCATACGAGAGGAGTCAGGCTCAAAAATTGGTTGCGGCAAAGTCAACTTCAGTTGCGGCAAAGTCAACTTCAGTTGCGGCAAGGAAAAGTCAACTTTAGCTGCGGCAAGGATATTGCAACTACACTGAGGCTTAATTAAAACACATCGGTTGCGGCAAAGTCAACTTCAGTTGCGGGAAGCATATTGCAACTACACAGAGGCTTAATTAAAACATAGAGAATAACTTGTGGCAAAACAAACTAAGTAAAGCTTGGAGCAACTAAATAAAACTTTATATTAAATTTCTACTTCATGAAAATACATTCATATGAGACTGTTAAATTCTAATTCATGAAAATACATTCATATGAGACTGTGGCTCATTCACCAAGTAAAAACAAGGTTTACCATGATTTACACTTCACCAGGGGTTGGGGAGTAACACACAGTAAAACACAGTAATTGTTATTTTCTTGCATCCACCAAAATTTGCACTTCAATTTCTCCTAACTACTTTACAAACTTTCAACCTCTCTCTAGCTCAACTATACAAATGACGTTTTACATTCATAATTATCTCAGCATCAAATTTGACATTAATACATGATAGAGAAAATAATTAAGACACGAGATGGGTGATTTTACATAATAATTAGTTTTTTGAACAAGTGTGGGAAACAGTCCCGGAGTAAATGTTTTCTCATACCTATTTTCCAAAATTCATTAAATGCCTTAAACTCTCTGTTGTGTTTCAGAATGGTTAGTGTTGTACTTCTACCTATTTACTAAAATTCATTGAATGCCTTAAACTCTCTGCTGCATTGTGGAATGGTTAGCATTGTACTTCTGCTCTCACTTCAGACCTTTCGCCTGCAAACAAAATCGTGACCCTATAATAGTTGACTAGGCAAGCATGGTGGTTGTTAATGTGTCTAAGGCAGTGATTGGGATTAATATTTCCAACACTCCCCCTTAATCACAACTTCCGCCATTGACAATTCCCAAGCAGTCTCTAAGATAAACAAAACTTTCACATGCTAATGGATTTGTGAAAATATCAGTAAATTGTTCCTGTGACCTGCAGTGCTGCAACAAAATTTCATCATTGTTAATCAACTCTCTGATAAAATGATATTTAGCATCAATATGTTTGGTCCTCCTGTGAAAGACATAATTCTTTGATAATGCAATTGCAGAAGTGTTGTCGCAGAAAATAGTTGTCGTTCACTCTTGGTTGTGGCAAAGATCCCTCAACATCCTTCTCATCCAAACTGTTTGACATGTTTTTGTTGTTGCAGCAACATATTCATCTTATGTTGTTGATAAAAAATAAAAATAAAAAAAATGTGATTTCGCCGAAATTAAGGAAAAAAAATAATAATAAAAAATAAAATTATGTGATTTCGCCGAAATAAAAAATAAAAAATAAAAAATAAAAAAAAAAAAATAAAAATAAAATAAAAAAATAAATAAATAAATAAATAAAAAATTATGTGATTTCGCCGATTAAAAAATATATATATGTGTGTGGTGTGTGTGTGTGTGTGTGTGTGTGTGTGATTTTGCCGAAATTTTTTTCTAAACAATGTTATGGATCACAGAAGTCTAAATTCCTTGATAATGAAAATATCGGCTGCTTCTTGGAAGCCCATGAAATGGCCCCAGAACCCAAATGAAAAACATATCCTGACATTCTCTTTCAGTCATCGACACTTCCTGCCCAATCACAGTCAGTGTAACCAACGAGCCTGAAATCATATGTTATGGCATACAAAATACCATACTATTTTGTTCCATTGACATACCTTAGAATCCTTTTCGTTGCTTTCCAATGTGTTTCCTTGGGTGTCTCCATGAACCTCGACACCAAACTCACTGCATACATTATATTCGGCCTAGTGGCAGTCAAATACTTCAAGTTGCCTATCATGCTTTTGTGTAATGTCAAATTGACATTGCTACTGAAATCTTCTTTGCTCAACTTCAACCCCATGAAAGTTGGAGTTGGTGTGGGCTTGTTGTTCTTCATTTTAAACCTCTCCAAAATGTCTACTACATACTTTTCTTGAGAAATAAAAATGCCATTTTCTGTTTGCTTGACTTCTATGCCCAAAAAATACCTTAACAACTCCAAGTCATTCATTTCAAATTCACTCTTCATGACTTCTTTGAAATTAGTGATGAGGAAATCATCATTATTTGTAAAAATTAAATCATCTACATATAAGACAACAATGAGAATCTTACCATCACTCTCTTTAATGTAGATATTAGGCTCGTCGTCGCATTTGTCGAAACCATTGTCCAAAAAGTAAGCATCTATCCTATTATACCATGCACGCAATGCTTACTTCAACCCATAAAAAGCTTTCCTCAACCTATACACCTTGTCCTATTTTCCTTCTACCTCATAACCAAGTGGTTGCGCAACATACACTTCCTCTTTCAGTACTCCATTCAAGAATGTTAATTTTATGTCCATTTGATACACTTTTCATGTGCGGAAACGTGACAACTGTACCCATTGTCTCCATCCTTGCGGCTGGCGTAAACGTCTCCCATAATCTCTTCCATGCTATTGCTTGTATCCTTTGACAACTAGCCTCACTTATGCTTTTCAACCTTCCCATCGACATTGCTCTTGGTCTTATAAACCCACTTCACTCTAATGAATTATTTTCCTTGTGGAAGGTTCACTTACTCCCATGTGTCATTCTTTTCTATTGCTTCTATTTCTTCCTCCATTGTCACAACCCATTTTTCTTCTTTAAATTCTTCCACAAAATGGATTGGTTCATCTACATGACAAAACAAAGAAAATAATGAATTCAAACCAGCATTACTATCAAATTCATCTTCCTCATAAATCTCATTTAAATTTCTGAGTTTTGGTCTTCTTTCACTTGCTAAGGATGGGCTTGACATGTCACTTGGTGTTGCACTTTGCGGCGTGCTTGGTGAAGCACTTGCTTCACTGCTTGACGTTGTCCTTTATTTGTTGATGGTGTTTCTTGCTATCTACTTTGTTATGCTTGAATAGGAGTAAAGGGAGTCATTGTTGAGGAATTACTTGTTGTTGTCAATTCCTCTTTGTCCTTATCTGGTATACATGCTTTCACATTGATCATCTTCTACAAAATTCCATCCCATGCTTCCTCTTCTATGAACTGCACATCTCTGTTGATAATGACCTTCTTGGTTGATGGATTGTAGAGCTTGTATGCCTTGGATTCATTACTATAACCAACAAATATGCATTTCTCCCCCTTGTTGTCCAAATTTTTCCTCAACTCATCCGAGATATGTGCATATGCCACACAACCAAAAACTCTCATGTGAGTGACACTATGCTTTCTTCCACTCCATGCCTCTTCAGGAAACTCGTTCTGGACACTTTTGGTTGGACATCTATTCAAGATATATGTTGCACAAGTGACAACTTCAGCCCAACAATTATTTGGAAAATGCTTTACCTTCAACATACTCCTTGCCATTTCCATAATCATCCTCTTATTCCTTTCTGATACACCATTTTTTTGAGGTGTATACCTTGTTGTAAAATTTCTTGTGAACTCCATGATCCCTGCAAAATCAAAGGAAGTCATTTGAGATGTATTTGTCGCATTTGTCAATCATGAGGACTTTGATGTAGTGTCCACTTTGCTTCTCAACAAGAGGGTTGTATTTACAGAAGCACTCAAACACTTCACTTTTGTTTTAGAAGATAGACCTGTGTCTTCCTTGTGTAGTCATATATGAAGGTCAATAAATAATGGTTGCCACCAATTGATGGTGTTTGCATTGGTCCACATAAATCTGAATGGACAATATCCAAAGGTGCCTTTGCCCTTATTGACTTTCCTTCTAGAAATGTCTTTCTATGTTGCTTGCCCAAGATGCATCCTTCACATATGTTGTCCAGTTTTTCAATGAGTGAAATCCCTTCACCATGCCTTTCCTACGCAGCAAACTCAAACCTCCAAAGTTGAGATGACCAAATCTCAAATGCCACAACCAATTTTCATCTTTGACCTCTGCTTGAAATTTTACTTGTGTGACAACTGCATCTTTTCTTCCATCCTCTTGTGAGTTCATTGATAGTTGTTCTTGTGCACCTTCTTCCTTCAAATATGATCTTATCTTTAGGGGAAACATTCTATTGTTTGTCATATGAACCTTTGCAATCAACTCTCTTATTGGAGGCCTATCCAAAATTGTGCACTCATCATTTTTGAAAAAGACATTGTAGCCCTTTTGCATGAGTTGTTCAATGCTTATGAGGTTATGCTTCAACCCAGGGACAAAGTAAACATCTGAGATGTATTTCTTCTCCCCCTTCTTTGTTAGGATATTAACTCTTACTTTTTCCATGACAAAGACTTTTCTATCAGTCCATAATGTCACTTTAGATTTCACACTTTCATCTAGATTGGAAAACATTTCTATGCACCTTGATATGTGGTTGCTACAACCTGAATCTAGATACCATATATCACTTTGTTTTTCTTGTGCTACATTACAAGCTAAAAACATGCTATCATGGTTCTAATTTTCTTTTCTGAAATTTACACTTGGTTTGTTACTAATGTCATATTGCTTCTTTCTACGTTCATTTGCATAATGACCATACTTCTTACAGTAATAAGATTGAACTTGAGGTTTATCATACTTCTGAACTTGTGCTTGATTTTCACTTGGGCCTTGATTGCTGCCCCTTCCACTTGAGCTTGAAGGGATGCTTCTTCCACCTCTGTGTGGGTTTCTTCCTCTTCCTCTAGCATATGATCTTCCTTTGCTTCGACGTTGACCAAAGGAAACTTGTGTCTTGAAGGCATGCTCCACTAAGGAGCTTGTTTCTCTATTCAGTTTATGTTGATGAGAAATCAGTGATGCATGAAGCTCATCCACTCATAACTATGAGAGATCCTTTGTCTCTTCTATGGCCACAACAATGGCATCAAACCTTGTTGGAAAACTTCTCAAAACTTTCTCAACTATTCTCATTTCCTCAAGTGTCTCACCATGAGACATGATTTGAGTAACCAGCCCAATTACATGTGTAAAAAATGAGTATACGTTCTCAGACTCTTCCATACAAATTGTTTCAAAATATATCCTTAGAATTTGTAGCTTTGTTGTCTTCACTTTTACCATGACTTGGTAAGCTATCTGGAGGGTGTCTCATGCTTGCTTGACTTTGTTGTTGCTACAACCCCTGGGAAAATACTTTCATGAATTGTTTGAAGAATGTAGAAGAGGGTTTTTTCATCCTTCTTCCTGTTATCTCTCGACATATCCCTTTCTTCTTGAGACAAGGCATTGTATCTTGCTGCATCTGCTGGTTCTTGAAAACCATTCTCCACCAAATCCCAAATGTCTTGAGAAGAAAATATGGCCTTCATTGAAATAGCTCAATAATCATAATTTTTTCCATTAAACTGGGGTAAAATATTCTACCCCCAAAACAATTTTAATTGCTAGTAAAAACACTTTATTTTACACTGACAAAGTTTAACCAACTCTGATACCAGGTTATAACATTTCACATTTCACTAAGGGTAGACCAGATAATCGATGCAAAGTCAACTTCGGCAAAGATATCAAGGAGGCTTAATTAAAACATAGAAAATAACTCACGATAAAAAAAGAAAAAGAAAACAGAGTAATTCTTGGAGCAACTAAATAAAACTTTAGATTAAATTCTAATTCATAAAAATGCATTCATATGAGACTCCCGCTCATTCACTAAGTAAAAACAAGGTTTACAACAATTTAAAACAAAGTAAATCTTGGAGCAGCTAAATAAAACTTTAGATTAAATTCTAATTCATGAAAATACACTAAGTAAAAACAAGCTTTACAACAATTACATTTCACTAGGGGTTGTCGGATAACACAAAGTAAAACATAGTAACTGTTGTTTTTACGCCCCCACCAAAATTTGCTCCATGATTTTCTCCTCACTACCTCACATACTTTCACCTTCTCTCTCTCGCTCAACCATACAAATGACTCTTTATATTCATATTTGTCTCAACATACAAATTTGACATTAATACATGACACAGCAAATCATTAAGACACAAATGTTGAGTAAATTTTTTCCCATACCTATTTACCAACCTGTATTGCGGAATAGTCATCATTGTACTTTTGCTCTAACTTCAGTAATTTGGTATGCAAACAAAATCACAACCCTACAGTAGTTGACTGAGCAAGAATGGTGGTTGTTAGTGTGTTTAAGGCCGTGGTTGGGATCCATAGTAAGCATGGTGGTTGTTAGTGTGTTTAAAGCAATGGTTGAGTTTAATATTTCCAGCAATTATCACTTTCATTTGAACTATACCCTTGGTTTTCATGGCAAACATTTTATGCTAAGATCCTTGTCATCCAAGACCATTACTCCTTGATCCAGAGCCACGCCTTTGTTGGCCAAAGAATCTACCTCATAATTGAAGTGTCATTTCACATGATAAAATTAGATCTATTCAAACCTTGAGATATGAAAGTTTATTTTGTGCATAATGGGTGGTTGGAATTGAATCACATTACAATCATTGAATCCCCAAAGATCATTACATAAAAAAATAGGAGTTGTCTATAATGCGACTTTTTGGAGATTCCGGTGACGGAATCCGGCGGAAGAAATGAGGTTAAATCTTGATTTTTAGCAGTTAAAATGGTTTTTTAACTGCATATTTGGATTCAGCGCCCTGAAAAACCCCTGGGAGCCATTGATTGTGCAGAAACTAGCTATCAAACTTGGGATTCCAATGAATTCCTGCCGGATTTTGACTCGAAAAAACCGCCGGAAAAGCTTTCAAAAAGTCGCGTTATAGACTACTGCAAAAAAATAGGGCTAGATAGTGACAAATCTAATTCTTCCCATAATGCTAAATATTCCACCTCGTTATTAATTGTTGCCCCTAATCCCAAATAAAGTGTTATTATTATTGTTATTTTTTATTAATTTTTTATATAATTAAAGTTTAGGCATTTGAAATATGAATGAGTCATAAATGAAGAAAGTTAATTATTTAGGTGATTTTAATTAAGATTCATTTTAATTATTATTATTTTGTTGGAAATCTAATATTTATGATCTTAAATAGCATAAAAAATTTAAGAATGGAGTTTTATAGTTAAAATGTTCATTAATTCAAGACAATGATATGTAAAATTCTTGAAGAGAAGAAATTAAAAATTAATAAAAAATGAATTCCTCGACTAATTAATGAATCTTTATATTCTAAAAAAAACTGATCACAATTATCCTGATGATGAGTCTGGTTTAAGACTCGAAACGTCGATATAAAAATGATGAGCACTGTGGTAAATCCGAACTCTTCTCAGATACATGGCTTTTTTATTTATTAAAAGAAGGAATTAAATGGGCCTTGTCATGTGAAATATAATCTATTTAAGGGGGAAATTAATTTAGTCTAGATCCATTTTAGTTTAATGTTATATTTAGATATATTAGCTTAGAGAGGGATCAAATCTCTCAAAGTACAAACTTTTCTTCAAGTTTGACATTAAAAAAAGAGGTTTAAAGATTAAAATTGAGGAAAATTTTTTCTTAAGTTTTACATTAAAAAAAGAAGCTTAAAATTGGGAAAGTTTACACCTCAAAAGATTTGATACCTCTTAATGAACTTGATTAATAGGAAATTAAGATAAATCTTTAATAATTCTATTAACCATGTCTATGCTAGTAATTAAGGTTCAAATGGGTTTTTCTTGAAGCCACATTGTCACTAATACCGTACAATGTTTGTAACACTTTTACTAATCAATTGAAGATCCTATTATTGTTTACATTTTGCTGATCAACACGACTTACATTGTTTGCGAACTCCTCATCAGTAGCACAAGCAACCGTTGGGGCGCGTTATCATTGAATCTAAGATTTCAATCAACAGGTGGTTGAGGACATCCACGCTCAAGGTAGTTAATATATCATGTTGATATCAAATACAATAGTTTTAAATGTAGACATAATTCTTTTTTATTGCTCTGTGATTATGTTTAAATAAATTCTTATGCAGGTAGTCACAGTTATCTTCTATACATACACCCATTAGAAACGTGAATTTATCCTTTGGCTATGAATCAGAATTCGCAGAGAGGTGCAACACAGATTTCTACCAAAGGTGGTCAGGTTCAAAAGAGTTTACATCAGATCGCTTTTGATTTTTAATAGAATTTTGATTTAAAAGTTTAAAAATTTGTGATTTCTTTTTATAAGTGTGTTAGATAGATATAACTATATAGTTTCAACTTTTAAAATTTTTTATATTAAAAACAAAAATTTTTCATAAAATATTGTGATTATTATCTTTTGATCATTTAGATTTTGATTTTCATAATTTCAAATAAAAATAATTTGTACACCATTCAATTTTGATGTAAAATAACTTTCATTTTAAATTTTGATGTAAAATAACTTTCATTTTAATATGAAACGAATGTTTTGCATATCTTCTTATAATTTCCACCAACTTTAAATTGCTATGAGTGAAAGGCAGACTATGGACATGAACATGATGGTGAAATCGTTGGATTGTTGGTCCGTATCCGAGGATGGACACAACTATATATTTGTATATCCAGCTCAGACCTATATCAGATCGAAGTGACATACATTGTTCGGTCCTGGTTGTGCTGTTTGGGAGCCATCTAGAGATTCGAATCTGAGTTTTTGGGACATTTTATACTGGAGACATTCATTTTTTCGTGTTGTAGGGTCGCTTTATTCAAGTCGTGAGCTCCAAAATAACATTACATGGCGGATGGATCTAAGCCAGCCATGGCTTTCATCGTGGTGCCATTGATATTTTCACTCTTTCCATTCCCCGTGGTCGATGTCCGAATATCTGACATCATTGTCGAGCTTAAAAAACAGCCGACGTTTTAGGTCCTATCGCTCAACTTTTAATCTCTGGTCATATTGATATACTTCCAGGTCTGTTGCATTTCACAGCACAGGAGTTCGTGTCACTCTTTGGATTGACCGTGATGAAGATCACGTAATCTACATTGTCACCATCTAGGCGCGAAGATCACCAATTCACATTATTCAGATTTGAGGTTGCCTGAGAATCTGTTGATTCCATAACATTGTCAGGCATCACATATATTGTTTTTTCTTAATTTCCTTGATAGTGGGAGCACTGATAGAGGCCTTGTATCTGGTCCCAAGTTCGAATTTTGACTCCAGCAGCTGGTGTGTGGATTGGAGAATTTCACTGGACTTTGGCCTCACAAGTTGCTCAAAGGAGGTGAAATGGTTGTTGTTGGAGTCAATTTTCTGGCCCTCTCTCTATTTTTGCTCTACACCTCAAATCCATGAACATTCTTTTGTGTTGGTTTTAGTCGTTTAATCCACGCTTTCCTACTTTAATTTTGGGAGGAATTTTTTTTTTGGGGTTTTCAAAAACGGAATTTTATAATCCTTAAAGACATAAGCATTGTTTTAAAGTTAAAATCCTATAAACTTGAGGTCGATTGGAGAATGAATTTATATCTATTTGGTATTTTGATGGTGGGTGGTTTTGGTCGCTTTTTTATTGTAAGTCACCCAAAACTCGGTGAATTAGTTTTCTTTGCATGGTAATTGCAAGCTTAAAGTTATTGTTTTTATCATCATTACGCTTTTTCTAGCCAACCAAAACACATTGGGATTTTATTTTGTTCCATATTTAGCAATCTATTTCCATGTTTGTGAATAGCTTTAACTTTGTCATATAAGACCTAGAATATGTTACTGCATGATAGAGGTCTAAAATAGATTGAGCATGTGTGTTTCTTTGTTATACTTGTTTTGTGTTCAATTGTGTCAGGTGTTTTGCTCTTAATACAATTATAACTAGATATAATTGTAAACACAAATGGACATAGAATATAGCCTTTAAGAACGAGTTACTAACATTCTAAAAGGACTTTATTCTGTCATATACCATATAGAGTTATAATATCAATAACTGAGTTGAGAATCAAGAAAATAATTTCCAGTTTGCACCAAGTAAACTCTTTTCACAGTCTGTTGGATAGAGGCAATTCTAGTCTTCTATATTTCTTTGTTCTGTAATTATTTGGTATGAAACTTATAATCTAAATATTCAACGAATAAATTGCATTCTTGTTTTCATGTTTATAACAAGATTTTTTTCCCTTTGTGTGTCACAAAATCAATAAAAACAAAAGCCTTAAATAATGTTTTTTTTTTTTTTGGAAACTTAAGTCACAGGTCACATTCAGGAATTTTTTAAGGAAAAATTCAAGCTCTCGAGTACCCAAACTTCCGACGACACGACCAGGAACTCAAACTGACTATAATTTTTTTTATAAATAATTGAGCGACCTACTTACCTATACATTGTCAGATTATCAAACTATTGGACCTAATGAGTTCACACGACTATGGTCTACTCCAGGCCAGGGTAGAATAAATGAATCATAAAAAAATGCCCAATTGTGTGGGTTCCTAATTGTACATTTGACTCACAAAAAAAACGTGAAAATCACAACAATGATCGTGTAATTTTCGTGCTTTCAGAATCAGTTACTTAAACTCTAGTCTCCTTTATTTGCCTATTCTGTAATTTTTCCTATTGTTCGTCACAAAATGCATAAAAAACAAGAGCATTATACATTTTTTTTTTTTGTAAGTCGCAAGTCGGATCCAAAAACATCATGTAAAAAATAAGTATGACCTTCCGACTACCCGACATATGACTTCAACATTTCCAACTGTCAAACTACTAACCTCCTGACTCCAACAATTCTTGATTGTGAAACCACCCAGCTATCAAATGGCCTAATCTTCCGTCCACCTAACTTAGAACACCAAGTGACTACAATTTTTATAAATAATCCAATTGAACTCTTGACCTCAGTTTTTTTCGATTTTGAAGCTACTTGACCTCCAAACTACAGTATATCTGAATATCAAACTACCGTACTTTCTGGTATTAGCATTTTCTAACCTAATGAAACTTATCGACTATGTTATAGTCGGTTGACGATAGAATAATTGCAATAAAACAAAAATCACCTGACTATCCCACCTCCTGAATGTACAGTAGGCCCAATATTATGTTGGACATCGAATCCAAAAAAGAATTGACAAAAAAATGTATCCTCTTGACTACCCAACCTCCCGACCATGCGACCACCAACTTGAAGTGACTACAAATGAAAACGGTTGGACCTCCCAAGCTCGAAGTAAATGGCTTTTGGCACTACTTTTCTTATACTACTATGCAACTATTACTCTATCCTGCCAACTCTTTGTTACCCACCATGTCGCTTGAACCCTACAGATTAAACAAGTACGATGTCCAATCATACAATAGTAGAATTGTGTTGCCATAATCACAAGTTTTCTCACCCATGGTCCTAACTGCAACATGATAAGCCTCATCCAATTATCTCTATAAATTTAACATTTTACCCCTTTGTTGAACATTGAACATCCTTTCTTATTTTGCAAGAATGGTTATGCCATGGCCCTTTGGCTCTGGACCACGCATACTCTTTAGTCGACATTTTTGTATTGTCCTCAAAGACTAGTTGTACTGCTACATCAACTGCTTCTAGTGAATCCTCTCAATTGTGGGTTGAGCTCAAGAAATCATTTGGCATGTAGATCTAAATGATCACCTTAGCACTTTGTCGAAGTCATACTAAGACGTTCGACAATGTTACCCCTTCTAAGCTTGGGTGATAGTTCAATTAAGGAATTGCTATCCCGTGGAGTTTGTTTGCCTTCTGATAGATAATTCCTCGCATGGTGGCATAGGTGCTCCTACAGTTCTTATCTAAAAGAAGCTTGGAGCCATCTTACATCGGACTTCACCTCATCTGCCACATAACAACTATTCTAGAATTCTCAAGAACTCTCTCAGAAGCTCCTTGACACTACTCTATGTGGCAAGAATGGAAACTCATGCACAATAAAGGCTAAAGCCTGTAAAAGCACTACAACAAGACATAATCGGCCTGAGTACATGTGTTTGATGTTTCACATACTATTTGCCTATCAAAACAAGATTTTGCAAACAAATATCTTAATGTACACATTGATCATCTCTGTCAAACCGAGTGTATTTGGTATAGATTTATACATTAATACAAATGCTTTTAGAACCCAATTGTTCTCACTAATATTGTTTAGAAATTTGAATAAATTGTTGAGATCCTTAACTTCATTAATTGAATTTTTTATGATATCACTAAGCATCTATGGAAAAAATTTATGGGACTCGACACTTTGTAATTACTATTGTTTATTGTATTAACTTATTTACTTTTTTCATAGAACCATAGGACACATGTGCCCATGCATAATCATAACCACAATCAGTATACAAATTAGAAAAATACTGGTTCACAGTTGCATAACAAATATATTCAAAACAACACGTATTCCCCTTGTTATTTATCCATATATATTCCAATGAAAATGCAGCATAACCTACTAATAAAAAATTGTAATCATACAACATTTATGTTTTTTGTCTGTAGTAAAAATGAAACTAGCACTCTATTCACATCATCTCTTCCAAGTGCCTCTTTTTATTTTGGAGCAATTTTTTTGTCCCTCCCTTATTATTGCATCCTTGTTCTTGCAATCAATCCATAAATTATGTTCCCTTTTGCTCCTTGTATTATTTCAAAAAAGCATGGACCTAAATATTTTCCTAATGCCATTTAAGTTCATGAATCATCCCCTTTGCTTCATGCATCACTAAGAATTTAAATATTATCGTCAAGTTTAGGTTTCTTCTTTGCCCAATAGATTGTATCATTCCTAATAAGAATTCCCTATTCCTAGTTCTATAATCCATGTCCTTAGACTAAGTCATCTCTTTGTTTTGTTATACAAACATTACAACATATGAACATTATTTTTACAATGCAACACATGAACATTTGGTAAGACTGTGACGTAGATAATAAAAACTTCTGAAAACTAATAACCAAAAAATACCCTTTGTACTCTCTAGTCTTGTTTGCTGATTTCATGCGAAGTGAAGCAAATGTCAATTTGCTCTCGTTGTTTACTTATTTGTTTTAGAAAATGAGTTATCTATAAAACCAATAACTGTAAATATTAGTACACAATTAAACCAAGAAAAGCAACAACACAAATGTCATTTTTGGAAAAAAAATAGCTAAAATTAATTCTTGTAAAAAAAACTTGTTTTCCCATTCCATGTAAATAAATACCAATAAAAAAAGAATTAGGTCACAAAAAAAATGATATTATCAAAATCCCATGTTTTTTATTCAATTAAGAAAAATTTATAAAATTACACTTGGAAATTTGGATTCAATACTTTCAAATTAGAAACTAAAATAGAATAGTTTGGTATTAGTTTCAAAATACTTGGCCTTTCCTTTTAAGAAATTGGTTAGGCCTAAACTTTCCTTGTATATACGAACTTGAGCTATAGGGTCATTTTCTTCTTCACACATAACATCATAACTAATTGAACTAAAAACTACATGCATATGAATCATGTGTACAAATACGCAGTGATATGCCACCACGTTGCTCTTGTTTAATTTACAAAAATTAATTTATAAATGATCTAATTGACATATCTTCTAACTTTATCAAAAAAATTATATATATTAAATTTCATATTCATTTTACAAAGTAATATTTATGTTTGTATTATAATATCAAGTTTATGTAATGAATATTATATTATATCATATATATCTAATTAATAATTAAAATGTTTTTTTAGTTATTAATAATTTAGTGGTAATTTGGTTTCGAATTTTGAAGGTTCAGTGAATGTGGTAATTTCATATCCTTGTTTTCCCTCCATAACTACTTCAAATTTGTACCATCACCATAGCTATATTCCAAGATTAGGATAGAACATGAGGGTTTCAAGCCCTATAGAATAGCAAGCCATGAAAGTTTTGAGTTCACAATTAGAGTGGACTTTTGTAATTGTGCATGCTAACTGTTACAGATGACTCCGTATCAAAAGGGTACATATTATTCATAATTCATTAAGTTAATCATTGTCTTAGTGCACGATGGTATGACATTCTATGTCATGTTATGCATTCTATTTATCCAACAAAAATCACCATATTATTGTGCTGGCACTGGTGTTTTTGAAGTGTCAGTAACTGCGAAAAATATGTTAGAATGAGTTAAATTTAAATTTGACCTCAATATCTTATTAAGAGATTTTAACAACTGAATTTAAAATGCACAATGGTTTTCTAGCTTAACCAAGTACCTTTCACCTTAGTGTTGAGACAAAATAGGGTGTTGAGTAGGGATACTACCATTATCTTTGCAGTGTGCTTCCTGGCATAAAAATCGCTTTCGAATTTAGTTGTAGACAAATCTGTATAGCTCAAAACCTATGAGGTTTCCTTTCTCATCAACGAGCTAAGAAAAATATTCCTAACCTAGAGCCATGATGAGCCTCCCCATATATTAATTGGATAAAACCAACTATGAAATTTTCCACCTCACACTTGAGACATTCTGAGACTTGGACTTACCATTAAGCTACTTGAAGATCGTCGATCCGAAAAGGCTTCATACATGGTGAGATAATAAGCATTCCTATGGGTGTCATCTGAGGAAACAACTCTGTGGTAAACCCATTGTCTGCACACACACTCTACACCCAACAACATTGCAGCTATAGAATCCTTTCCTATAATGCAAT
Source organism: Pinus taeda (assembly GCA_000404065.3). Lineage (NCBI taxonomy): Eukaryota > Viridiplantae > Streptophyta > Pinopsida > Pinales > Pinaceae > Pinus > Pinus taeda. Next base: position 21,090 of record APFE030353426.1, read on the forward strand.
GAGTTAACAACCCTCATCAATTCCTCATTTGTTGCTCATTAATTCTTCTATAAATACTATCAAGTAAATCAAATACTACATTTAAATCCAAGATCTCTATACCAAACTATTTAGTAAATCAAACACTGCATTGAACATGTACATATCCATTTGTTCAGTTTATTCCATGGTAGTTGTTTCATAAAATGTTTATCTAAATATGCTAAGTTGCATTTCAAAATAAGAAGTAAATGGGCACTTTGTTTGTAATAGCTCATATAAGGATTATTTTTGGGAGTGATTTCTTCACAATTATAAAACCACGTAAACATTTTCATAGATAAACTTTATTTCATATATATCTGAAATAACATGAATTAGCCCCAATGGTTAGCTCAACCGGTTGAGTCCCTGTTGTTAAGTGCCTCGCCGATCGGGAGATCACTGGGTCAATTCTCCTCGATGCCCTTGGGGTTAGGCCATGATAGTCTAGCCGACGGGATTTGATTCCCTTCGAGGTTGGTCTGCCCAGATTTTCCTATGTGAAAGAAAAAAAAAATGAATTATTCAGAGAGTTAAGAGATATAGATAGAGAGGTTGTGGAACTAAATGATCCCAGTGATTCAAGGTGCCTCACTAAATCTACAAAAAAACCACTCTAGGAACTTGCTAAAAGGAAACACAACGTATTGGAAATTTAGGAGGGAAAATGGCAGATGAAAAGCATAATTGCTTGGGTGGCAAATGGGGATAAAATTGCACGCTATTTCCACAATTTAGCATCAAAGAAGAAAAAGGTCAACACCATTTGGTATATTTTAGATGGAGATAATAACATCCTAGAAAAGCAGCATGACATACATATTGATGCAATTATTTATTTTCACAATTGATTCAGATCTAAGGAGGGCTCTAATCTCACAGAATAGCTAGAATTTTCCAACCTTTTCAAATGCATGGTGGATGCAGAGGCTAATTCGATTCTGTGCACAATGGAAAAATTAATTGGGGTAATGAAATCAATGACCAAAGACAAATCCCTAGCCTGGAAAAGTGTTCAGTAGAGCTTTTTCTTCACTTCACAAACTTAATGGGTCCTAACCTTTTGGGCATGGTTGAAGAATCCTAAATTTAGGGGTGCATATATGGGTCTATTAACAACACATTTGTTGCCCTGATCCAAAAAAGAACTAAGACTCCTTGCTTCGCGACCTTCAGACCCATTCCATTATGTAACACATCGTACAAGATGATCTCTTAAATCACCACAAACATGATCAAACAAGTTTTCTCATCACATATAATGTCGGATAAATTTGGATTTTTACCTAACCGACAGATTCAAGATGTGGTTGGAATTGCCCAAGAATGCATCCACTCAATCAAATCACGTAGGTTGGAAACATGTCTAATGAGAATTGATTTAATTAATTCATATGCGTTGATTGGGAATTTATGAGAATGATTTTGCATAATATTGGGTTTGATCACGGGCTTATTGATTGGATCATGGCATGCATACTTATCAATGGAATTAAGTCAAACTTTTTTCGGATCACCGGGGGATTATGTCAAGGTTGTGTATTATCCTCGTTGTTGTTCATCTTAGTTATTGGTGATCTAAGAAAGGGAATTAGGGAAGGAAGGGTGAAGGGATTAATCATTGGGTGCAAAGTCACAAGGCATAATAGAATAACACACCTAATGTTTGTTGATGATCTAATATTTAGCAAACAAATCAATAGAAATGAATGGTGGGATATTCATTGTATCATTTATAGATTTGGGGTTGTGTGAGGACTAATCATAGACAAAGAGAAATCATAAGTGATCACTGACAGCCTAGATGTGGAATCAATGGGGGAGATTGCCATTTTAGGTTAAAGTGGTCTCACTTGTTGCAGGTTTTAAATATTTGTGATTTATATTGAAGCCAAACAAATATGAATATGTGGATTAGGAATGGATAACTAAGAATTTTGACAAAAAATTGAACCTCTGGGCTCATAAGTGGCCAACCGTGGGTGGAAGATTAGTCATGATAAAAGTGGTCATGCAAGGTATCTTAGTGTACCGGATGTATCTCTTCAAAATTCCTAAAGCTGACAACAAAAGAATAAACTCAATCATTGCAAATTTCCTTTGGGCTGAGATTGGAAAGCATAAGAAAATACATTTGGTCAGGCTTGGGGTTCTTACCAAGACAATGGCTTATGGTGGATGGGGCATAAGCGATATTGATTTCTTCAATTTGGCCCTGCATTCTAAAAACCTTTGGTGAGAATTTCAAAGCTCTGGTTTATGGCAACATGTAATTAGAGAAAAATATCTAAAAAACTTGACCCTGGTGGAATGGATTCAAGATGGGGCTCAAGAAATGTTGGATGCATCTTAGATTTGGTGTAGAATGATGAAGGCGAAGTATTGGTTGGTGGTAACCTGAGATGGCAGGTAGGCAATGGAGATCTCATTGCAGTTGGGCTTGATGCCATCAAATAAATGGGTTGTTTATTTTTTCTCTCTACTTCAATCATAAACAATATAAATGATTTAGGCATACAAATGCTTAACCAATTAGCCAACTATTTTACTTTTGCACATAATTCTTCTGGTTGGAACAATAAATCGCTATGTGGATGAATGGGATAGCTATCAAGATAAGCTATGTTATGTAGGCATTGGATCGTTAGATAAGTTGGACAAGTTGGTATGGGGGGAACAAGAAATACCTAAACAAATCTCGGTCAAGGAGTTATATATATATGTGTGTGTGTGTGTGTACACACAATACAGAGGAATGATATTCCTTGACATGATGCATGGATGACACAATTATGGTGTTGGGAGATCCCCTTGAAACTGAAATGCTTCATGTGGTTCGTATTACATAACCAAATTTTCACATGGGAGAATCTCATGAAAAGGGGTTTCCAGGGGCTAGGCTTTTTTTCCATGTGTGGCAAGGCGATGGAAGAGACAACACATATTTTCCTTACATGTTCATTTGCGTTATCCATTTGGAATGAGGTAACAAGTTGTCTAAATTTCCAACCATATGTGGATAGAGCATCAATAGATAATCGTCTCTCTAAGTGTATTTTGGGGCAGAAAGAACACATCGTGCTCCCATTTTATATCATATGGGGTATTTGGAGTTGAAACACGAAATTTTTTTAGGAGTTTGTCCTTCAAGTGTGAAAGACTAGCTTGAAGATTGTGGCTTATTTCTAGGAATATGGGCTTTGGCATCCAAAACCAAAAAGGAGAACAAACAGATTCTGTGAAATTGATTTGTCCACTCTAGTGGTCTACTTTGACAGTGCATCATCTAATGGTGTTTGTGGATGTGGGGCGCAAATAATCATGGTGTCCTGGGAATCCAATCACTTCAGTTGGTTTGGGGGTGCAGGATCCAACAACATAGCATAGTTGCTAGCTTTATGGGGGCTGTTGAGGTGTGCTAGTTGGTCAGAAATCAAGGAGTTGCAAGTTGTTGGAGATTCCAAATCTGTAATAAAGTGGGTCCGGGGATACTTTACTTTTGGTCCTCCATTACATTTTCACTCGCAACAACATATCAGTGAGAATAAGGAAACCTTTCAATACATATATCCTTTGATTATATCTACCATATGAGTTTCAATTAGGATGAATTGATTTTAATAATATTTAAGTTAGGATGAATTGATTTTAATAATATTTAAACAATGAAAAATAGAGAACGAGAACTTGCTTTGAAGAGCACTTTTTTGCAACATCAAAATTTTGAAATTTAATATATTTGTGTATAGGTTTATTTTAGATAGTTTGAACCATTATTGTTTTTTCCCTCACTCAAATTTAAATATGGGAAATAATACGTTGAATGCATACGTAGCATATTTTTTTTTAATGATTTAGAATTTTGTTATTAAATTATTAATAACCATTTGAAATATTAAAAAAGATATAATAAGTAATAATATATTGAAGAAAAATATTTTAGATATTTAAAAGAAATTAATATTATTTTATTCACTTATATCTAGATTCAAATCTAACAAAGAATACATTGAATTGTATATTTAAAAGTAGTTATTGTTTTCTTACTGAAATTCAAGTTTACTAAATACTATATTAAATTTATGTTGAGTATATTGTGATAATCACTACAAACCTTATTATTAAAGGTTTTAAATTACTAACAATAATTTTAGATATCAATAAACATACTTTCTTTATGTCTCAGTCTTAATTATACAAAGTGACTATCATGTATTAAGCTTATATACTTCAATGTTCAATTCTAGTTGACTATATTATTTATGAATTTGCTAAAAAATTGTTTCCATTCAGTAAGTTTTATACATAGATATATATAATATATATATAATATATATTGTCTGTAAATTTACTACAAAATTGTTTCTACCAAGTTATATATATCTATACATAAAAATAAAAATATAAAACTAAAATTAGGTCAATTATCAAACTACGTACATGGAGAACATATGAAACTGATCTTTTATCTAGAGTATGGGCTAAAAGGTCATGTATCAATTATTTAAATTTGTTACAAAATTGCTCTCCCTTTAAGTTTGAGCAACTTTATAGCAACACTTTTGATTAAAATATTATTTTTATATGCTCCCTCATGTGTAGTAGACACAAACATCCCTTTTGATATGTGTGTGTTTGTTTCTATGAGAGAAAGAGAGAGAGGTTGGTGTGCTTCAAATTTGATCCCCGTGCAACCTAATAGATCAAAAGTCATAGTTTTCTGCTAGTTTTAATGTCTTCTTCGGAGCTATACATTCTTAAATTTCCTAATGCCTTGTGTATACTTATTTGAATAGTATTATTAATTGTTTTCTTTGGTGTCCAAGTAACTCTATATAAGTTTCCAATGTGCACTTTTCTCTTCAAGAAAATACTTGTATATTTGTGAAAATAAAGAATATTGGTATGAGTTACTTGTGCACCTGCATTTCAGTTTCATGTTATTAAAGTTTTCGAGTGGATAATTCCTTCATTTTATATGAAGATTTCTTTGAGCTACACACACGATGTTCACTCCCTTTTTAAAAGTAACAATTATACTTTCAAACACAAACTTTTTTGTCATTGACCTAATAGACATATACACTTGTTTGGCATTGTCATAATAGAAACTCTATTTTTCTTCCTAATGCATTCTTAAAATGGGGGTAATATAGTTCATGTGGAATTTTGAATTTCTATATATCAAATTTTGTGGGAAGCCGAATTTCAACAAAATTTGTTGCCTTAAAGTTCATCCTATGTTTAACTTCTCACCTTCGTGATTTATGTTTCTCTTCTCAACCAATTTTACTCTAGATATCTCATGAAATAGTTAGTTATTAGTTATGTTATGTTTATGGAGTACTGGATGATTTTATGAATATTTGTTTTGTATTTAAATGTTGATAGTTTCTGTGAGATTAAAGCCCTTGGTTATGTATTAAGGAAAAACCTTGTCTATTTTTTGCGTTATTTATGGTATCTTTGATAGGAAATTGGTTAAGGAAGGACTATTTAGACTTTCTTATTGGTATGACACCACGAAATGTGAAATTTAACTTCATATTGAATATATATATATATATATATATATATATATAGATATATATCTTTGGCCAACAAGAATTCATCAAAAGAAACTAGATTAATGTAAGGAAGTACTTCTTGTCTAATATGTTGTTCATATAAAACTAATTTGATTGCCTATTCTTTTTAAATTCATAATTGTTGTATACACAGCCCATGAAAAGATTATGGCTCATTCTTTGGGTTGTGATTGTAAATGGTAGGAACAACATGGTTCATTTGTGACTAACAAGAAAGAAATAGATATGAATATTGATTGTTATTTAAAGGTGATTTTATGATCATTTTAATACCATAATTTTTTTCACATTCATTTATAAGGAATCTAGAAAATGGAGGAAAATAGACATGAATGGGATGTAATTTTCAAAGGAACCAACCAAGTGTTCATTTGTCTTGTTGGTGATTATGTTGGGATCTTAAGCTGATCGAAATTATCTAGCTTTAATTTCCATCATGCTATTATACACAATCTCCCTCTGATTCCCCCACATCAAAGAGGTCTAGTGAGAGATGCAAATGCTAAACACATTTCCAAATCAAGAAGTATGGTTAAAAGAAAAAATGCAGAATTACAAAATGATTTAGATGCAAGGTTATGTGGCGCACACCAACAAGAAAACAAGAATATATAAGACTTGTTAATGAAACTTGTGCGTGTGTTTTTTAATAATACAAATTAATTATTGTGGACTAGATTTATTGAAACTTGTTTTCATAGTCAGTTTCTACATTTGATAAGCTCAGTGATACTTCAAAGGAAAAAAATTGTGAAAAAAATCATCATTGGAATTAGAGTATACCTATAGATATTGCTTTAAAAACAAAAAGGAAGGACAAAGCTTTCTAACGATGTAGGGGAAGAAGGATTAGATTATCATATACCCATATATTAAACATGGATGAAACTAATAATAACAATAAATACACATTTGGTCCATTTTTTGCATGTACTAATTTTCAAGACATTTTAATGTTAAACGATATTTACTTTTATTACAAATTGTATACTAATTTCCCCTTGTTATTGATATGCATAGCCTAATCAACAAAATTCCCTAGAGAGATCTCCACATATTTTTGTTACTAAATATAGATCCATTGACTTGGATATCCAACAAACATCAAGCTACCAATCATTACGATGTTCACCTAGATTTCAAGGGGTTATAGGGCAAGTAAGTTTTTCTTCCATACAACTTATTCCACAAAAAAACATCAATATATAAATTATAGTGTTTTTACTATAATGATAGGGTGAGATATATATATATATATATATATATATATATATATATATATATATATATTATATATATATATATATATTATTTTTCCTTGATTTGTTATTTAATTACACAAATTTATTTATTTTTACTCTATATGTTGTTTCTTATTTATGGTGTAGGTGTTTCTTTTGAAACCGGTGTAATCAATGAAAACCTAGGAAGATGGTCAAAATCTTAAGAAGAATGTAAATAAAATGGTTCAAATGCTACAACCATCTTCGCATCCAATGTCATAATGAAAAGTAAGTTTGTATGCATCTATACTCTTGTTATAATTTTATCATATTATTACATTTAATTCAGTTTGAGTCACATACTTATACCTATTTATAATCTAATGTTTAGAGTAATGAATACACATCTCCCAAAACATCTTAACGCATCTCTGATAGTCAACAAAACTCACATTGTTTTCAACCATTATGACATACACTTTGACATCAAGATAATTTACTAGAGCTAAGTTATATACCCTATATCCTAGCTCATAATAACATTGACATAATTTATTATAGTTTGGAACTACACAGCTAGTTAATGCAGTGTGTCTTTTGCATTTCCGTCACACAAACAATACATAGAGCATATTTGCTCAACTAGCATTGCTCTCACTAAACCCACTAGATTTACTATTTTGAAGTCTAAATATTCCACCAAGTTTAAATAACTTGGACCACAATATTATAGCTTCAACTATTGTTTTGTATAATAAAAAGAATATCAACAAATACAAAAATACAAGATAAAATAATGTATTATTAAACCACAATTATATATATATAAGGCATTGTAATTCAAACAATAAAATATAGTATCGGAGAAAGTATTGAAAAATATGAATTTTTAAATAAATAAAACTAAAATCAAATAATAAGTAGTAGTTTAACAAACTAATTAGGTCTTACTACAAAAGATTAATATAAAGAATCACGCAGACGAAAGTTAGTTTTTATTTTTATTTTTTTATCTTTTTCGCTTATTTATTTTTTATTTAAATTACAATAACAAGATTAAAATAAAAAGTTAAAGAATTAACTCAAATTAAAATTAATTAAATAAATAAAAGGAGATAAAATCTAAAAAACACAAGAAACCAAAAGCTAATCCTACCCTAATGAATTATGTACAATGGTCAAAATAGACAATTATGACACTCCATTCGACCTGGCTCGTATACGTAGTGAAAAAGATAAAGGAGAAATGTGCAGTGTGTTTACATAACCTTTAAAACAAAAATGTTATGTTTTGAAAATTTATACGTGACACATGCGCTATTATGTAAAGAACATTATACACTATTGTCGTAGGGCTTATATACACTAGGTAGAAAATTGCAGATTATATAGAAAAATTACAATAATATGCTTATAAAGAAATTAAAACCTAAGATTTAAAACACGGAAGAAATGAAGAAGGGAAGGTGAAGTTAGAAAATGAATAATATAGCGAAATGAAAAAGAAAAGAAGTTGAAGATAGAAAAATGAATAATACAATCCACATGAAGGTAACACCTGAAGGTCCAGTTTACTTGAACAAATTAGACAATTATTGTTAAAATGGTGCTATCTCATTATTGGTGTTTATTGGTGTTTTAACCTGAAAGTGACTTCAACCACCTACCTAGCACCACCCAACTACCCTATAAATGAATAAACAGTTAAGGACCCAATTACAAAACCACTTTTGTGAAACATATAACAATGAAGCTCTTGCCAAATTATCTTCATACTAATGTACAATGATATGGAGTTATTTTGGCTACTGCAAAATTGATATGACAGTGAAATATTTCTATAGACATCTTTAATTGCTAGATGTTGTTGTTATAATATAATTCTTCTCCAGTGACAATGAGAAAACCTTACAATTGATCAATTATACTTCTAATTTGCAATGATATTAAGTGAGACTTAAACAATGAAACTTTTATTGTTGTTTAACCAGACTTCTTCAAAATGACGTGACTTGTAAATTAAATATGGACTCATATATCTTTGATATCTTTGATATAAAAGAGTGGCAAACCTTTAACAAATTGTATAAATTACTAACAGTGTACCTGAAGATGTTGATGCTTTTTCCTTTGTGCCTAATGTAGATTTCTTTGTCTAATTCCCTTGAAGTTGATTTTGCAACAAAATCTTATACATGTAAACCCTAGCTAGTAAGGTTATCATTCAAATGCATCATATTTTTGTCATACATTAGGTTTTCTTTGAGAAAAATCTAAGCCAACAACCTTGAGATCTATGAATAAACCACAAGATATGACACAAGAGACTTCTTTCCACACTTGCGCATCCTTATTCATCAAATTTGGTTAGCATTGAAAGAATTAATTGAGATTACTAAGTGATGTCCAAATATGAAGGTCGAAACCTTTTGCTAGAGATCCAAGTACGTATAGGAAAGCTCATAGGCCAAACGTATCATAAACAAAACAAAAAACACAAAACTTCAATCATTCATCCAAGGCAAAGATAAGAGACATACCACTACAACTTGCTTCAATATGTCCACTAGGCCGAAATATCAGATGTTAAAGAGCCACATGATTTACAACAAAAATCACAAATTATTGAAGCAATTTTTCCCACATTGCTTGTGACTTAGAATACTCATTGGATATAGTTGGGACTTGCTCAAATTATACATAGGAATCTGCCCTAATAAAAGATTAAACCATGTCCCATGATACAATAATTTAGATGTGTGTATGTGCCCAGCAAAATTATTTTATTGCAAAGTCTTTGCCTCCAATAGTCAATTTCATTTAAGGGCCACAAAGAATGATGAATATGCTTTTGTGTTACTCTATAATTTGCTTTTAAGAGAGAAAAAAGGGTCCTAACACCAGCAAAAAATTAAACACAACAATCATGCAATATAAATATTCAACTTTCCTATGTGAATATACTAATTCTTCAGTAGCAAATGTTTCATGAGTTAATTATAGTAGCAAAGTAAGTTTCAGGACTTAGCCACAAAAGATTAGTTAGGTCATAGATTTCACAGGCCTTGCAAAACATTCTATAAGAGTGTCATTCTTTAATCAAAGCACAAGACGCAGGTACTTCAGATTTAGTCCATAATGGAGGGCAAAGGTTTGAAGTGTTTCTCTAGGAATTTTCATAGGATTTAAGACAAGCCTGCGACCAAAAACAAAATGAATCCCTTGATCCCAATCGAACCCTTCGAAAAGCCTTCTAGAACTAGCCACTCGTTTGATCTATCTATCCTCCATAGGACCAAAAAAAAATTCAAAACAAAATCACTTCATATGAAATGTGTTTGATCCATACCCTAATGGATGAGATAAGGTGTTATATAGTTTTAGAGGACACCAAATATGGTAGCCGACTTAATAGATTTTAGGAGGGAAAACCTTATTTTAAAAATATGAATGTTAAAATTTAGAGCCCAAAATATGAGGTCGTCTTTCCTTTGGGGCCAAGATGCAATTTTTATTGGAAGTCAAAAACCCCTAATGTGCTTTTAATTTCAAAATAATCTTTGTAACCCTCCATGAAATATTTTAGCCATAAATATTTGATCAAAATCCTACTTTCATGATTTGAATAATATGTTGGCTAATGATAGGGTGCCACCTAATCTCCCTTTAGGCTTTTTGTTCACAAGTTGGTGCTTTAACATCAAACAAGCATATTTTTCAAACTATGAAGGCTATCGTAGCATGGAATATACAATCAGAATCAACGTGACAAGGAGAATCCAAAAAGGGTGGTCTTAATGTGAGAAACCATGATGTTCCGTGTCATTTTTGTCAACAAAGGTGGGGCTCCACTAACTGTTGCTCTAGTTGACATCAATGACAACAATAGTTCATCAATCTCCCCCTTTCGCATTTATGGCAACACACAAATTCCCTTTATGATTACTGCTCCCCTAGAATGCGTACCTTTATAATGATTTCTTGGAATTCTCTCATCCTTTGAAATCAATGGCAAAGGGTGGTTCCCCCTGAAAAAATGCATGATTCCTTCTTGTAATGATATGCATTTCTCCCCCTATCCTCCAAACTAAAAAAGATGAAGATCAATGTGGACCTACTAAAATTCCAAGATTTTGCCGAAGATATTCAAAAGTCTCACGAGATAGAGGTTTGGTGAAGATATAATTTATTTCTCCTTTGTCCCGATGTAATCTATTTATGTTCTTTTCTGCAACCTAGTCACAGAAAAAATGGTATTTGATAGGAATGTGTTTTGTTTTTGAATGCATGACAAGATTCTTGGAGATACTTACAACATTGGTGTTGTCACAGAACATCACAATGGGCTCATCAACCTTCACCTGCAAATCTCACAATGTTTGTTTCATCTAGAGGCCCTAAGTACAATATGTTGTTGTTGTTATATATTTTGCTTTCGTTGTAGATAAGGATATTGAAGACTGCTTTTTACTCAACCAAGACACAAGACATCCACCCAAGTATAAATTTTCTCCACTAGTGCTCTTGTGATCCTCAATGCAACCTACCCAATCTGCATCAGCATAAGTTGTAATAACCAATTCATTTCCTTTAGGATACCATAAACCAAAATCAGTTGTTCCTTTGAGATGTTTGAAGATCTTTTTTACAACAAGAAAATGAGATTATTTTGGTGTTGATTTAAATCATGCAACCGGTCCAACTGCTTACATCACATCTAGTCTCGAAGTTGTCACATGCAGTAGACTACCAAACATTGTTTTGTATAATCTCTAGTCAACTTCCTTGGATTCATCATCCTTGCTTAGTTTGCATCTTGTCACCATGGGAGTGCTAACTGGTTTACAATCCTCCATTCAAAATGTCCTCAACATGTCTCTAATGTACTTAGATTGAGAGATGAATATTCCATCTTCTTCTTAAGATATTTGAAGTCCCAAGAAGAAATTTAATTCTCCAAGTAAGGACATCTCAAACTCCTTATGCATGTCAACGAAAAACTTCTTACTCAACCTGTCATCATCACTACTAAAGATGATATCATTGACATATACTTCTATCATCATCGAGCTATCTTGTTTGATCTTAATATATAAGTTGTTGTCAACACTTCCTGTTTTGAAACCTTGCTTCTGCAAATATTTGTCCAAGTGGGCATACCATACTTGTGGGGATTGCTTGAGACCGTAAAGTGATTTCTTTAACCTGTGAACAAATATTTGTCCAAGTGGGCATACCATACTCTTGAGGCTTGCTGGAGACTATAAAGTGATTTCTTTAACCTGCAAATGTAATCTTTCTTATCAGTAAGCATAAATCATTCATGATGCTCTATGTAAAATTATTCTTCCAATTCTCCATTCAGAAAGGTTGATTTGACATCCAGTATACATTTATCTTTCAGAAGAAAGCATAGGCCAAGAACATCTGAAAGGCTTCCATTCTAGCCATGAGAGCGAAGATCTCTTTGAAATCAATTCCTTCCACCCATGCATATCCTTTATAGACCAATCTAACTTTATTCATGGTAACCTATCCATCTTCATCCATCTTGTTCCTGAATACCCATTTTGTGCCTATGACATTTTTCTCCTTCGTTCCTGCCAACAGTTCCCATGTGCCATTGTTTTCAATTTGATTAATTTCTTCATTCATGGCCTTGACCAAATGCTCATCATTTCTAGCTTCATCAAAACGGCTAGGCTCAAATGTGGATAACGAGGAAAAATGTCTTTGTTTGTTAGGTCCCTATACTACTAGTGTAACCCCTTATTGTTATTAGTCCAACCCCATTACTATATTTTTGTGCTCATATAGTCCCCATATTGTTATTATTGTGGGCCATAGAAGCCCACTATTGTTATTATTGTACCCTTACATTATTATTGTTATGTTGGCTATGATTATATTATGGCCCCTTAGACTCCTATATATAGAAAGGAGGTATTGTCATTTGTATCATCCAAGAATTGTTCATTTGTGTAATGTAAAGGAAGTTGCCCCCTCAAAGAGACTTATTTTGAAGGTGATGATCTTTATTTTCTATCATTTTGTGAGTTGGTTTCATAACATTTGGTATCAGAGCTTTGGATTCTAGGATTTCGCTTCTCCAAACAGGTCATCATGGAATTTTTGCTATAAATGTTTTGCTACGAAGTTTCAAAAGCTAAAAAAAAACCAATTTGAGACGAAATCGTTCTAAACCACGTGTTTGAATTTCAGATCTTGGTTCGCTATATTTTCGAAGATACAGTCCAAGACATTTAGGGTTTCTGCAGGCTCCCGAATTACATCCTAAACAGGTGACCTTGGGAAAATTGTCATAACTTTCTCTCTGAGCATCAAATTTAAATTTCGTAAGAAGTTTCAGAAAGAGGATAGACTTTAGTTTTCTATGAATCGGTTTCAGGTCCTAAGGTTGGAACAGTGACACGTGGAACTTCGTACAAATTCGCTCTACTGAACCAGTCTATAATCAGGTCATCATGGGAGATTTGAAATAACTCTTCCTTGCAGAAACCAATCTTGATCAGACTTGCAGGGTTAGAAAGAGGACTCAGAGGGCTACTGCAGGACGAAATTTCAGAACTTGGAGATCTGAAAGTGCATAGTTATAGTCATTTCAAGATCGAGCTCCTAAAATCAAGAAAAGGCGATATGAGTAAGTTTGATGGAAATGATCCAGTAAATTGGATACTACAAATGGAGCAATATTTTGATCTACATGAAGTGCAATTGTTATGAAAGGTATGTATTGCATCTTCATATTTAGAACCAGATCAATTTTTATGGTATAAAGGGCTTTGTTCTTGTAAACCACTTGTTACGTGGTCAGTTTTCACAGAGGAAATGACGGCACATTATGAGGATACAAAGAGAAACACCTTCTTTAGCCAATTGAGAAATCTCAAACAAAAGGGTTCAATGGCAAAGCACATTGAGGACTTTCAAAAATTGAATATAAGGGTAAATGATATTCCAGAGAAGCAAAGGATTGATGTCTTCATAGGGACTTTAAAGAATAACATTCAACATGAGGTTCGTCTTTGGGAACTTGATTCATTGGAGAAGGCATTTAGGTTGGCAAGAAAAATTGAAAGCGAAATTATGCAAACAAGGAATCCCACCACTCACGACCATAATTATGGAAGAGTTTTTTCTCCTAGCCTTCCACAACCTACAAGGTTTACACCACAACAATTGGAAGAAAAAGGAGAAAAAGGGCTTTGTTACAATTGTGATAACAAATACACTAAAGGTCATAAGTGTGGTGAGAAGAAATTATTTTACATAGATTATGAAGAGGAGGAAGAAAAGGAACAAGAAACATCAAAAGAAGAGGATATACACCAAGAACCAACCCTAGAGAAAGAAGAAATGAATCCGACCATATCTTGTAAAGAATTTGCAAGAATTATCACTCCTCAAACTATCAATATAAGTCATATCAAGAAGAAAAAGGTTCAAGAAGTGAAAGATCACATCGATAAAGAAGAAACAAATCCGACCATATCTTGTAATTCATTTTCCGGAATTACCACTCCTCAATTTATCAAGATAGAACTATTTATTTACACTACTGATCCCTGACTTCTTCACTCATGGATCTATCCTGATGATGAACCATGGAGGATGGTTCCAAACATCGATTCCAATAATTTGTATGCGATGACTCTGGAAGACAACACTACATATAATACAGATCGCAAAAGCCTCAAATCAATAATAGAAGGACATATCAAGAAGAAAAATGTTCAAGAAGTGAAAGATCACATCGATCATCAAGAAATGAATCCGACCATATCTTGTAATGCATTGGAAGAAATTACCACTCCTCAAACTCTCAAGGTAGAAGGACATATCAAGAAGAAAAATATTCAAGTAGTGAAAGATCACATCAACCATCAACAACAAGTTCTCCATCTTTTAAAGGATAACGCCACTTTGGTGCAGAATCGAATGAAACAACAGGAAAATCAAGATCACAGTGAAATAAGTTTTGATGTAGGCGATTGAGTATTTTTACGACTACATCTTAAGCAAGCTATTTATGTGAAGGAAATGTTTGCAATACTACATGTACTTAAGAAATGTCGACCTTACCTAAGGGGAAGACACTTCAAGGTAAAAATGGATCATGATAGTCCTAAATACTTTTTAGAACAAATATTATCTTTAAACAAACAAAAAAATGGGTCACATATATGTTGGGTTATGAATTTGAAATAATCTACAAAAAAGGGAAGAAAAATGTTGTTGCATATGTACTCTCAAGGAAGGATGAGGATGTGGAAGCATTTTATTGTGTTATTTCTATTGTCCAACCAGATTGGATAAACAAAGCAAGGGATGAATGGAAGAAGGATGAAGAAGTGTGGTAACTCATTCAAAAGCTCCAAAAGGTCCCAGTTCAAATAATATTTCCAGAACTTGATGAGGAAGGAAAAATCATATTGGAAGTTGAAGCAGTCATGGAAACAAGAACCCGACAGCTACAAAATCGATCAATTTCAGAGTTTCTCATCAAGTGGAAGAACTTACCCGCTGAATATTCCACATGGGAGGACAATATTTTTATATAGAAACATCAAGAACTACTCAAGTGTTGAGGACAACACTTTTTGAAGGAGAGGGGCATGTTAGGTCCCTATAATACTAGTGTAAGCCCTTAATAGTACAACCCCCTTACTATATTGTTGTGCCCATGTAGTCCCCATATTACTATTATTGCGCCCCATAGAAGCCCACTATTGTTATTATTGTGCCCTTTCTCAACACACTAATAACCTTTATTTTATTTTCTATCACAACAGTAACAAAGTACATTTGCTATTTGTTCCTCCAGTTGTTGTAGGTTGTGGGAAACTAGGAGAAGAAACACTTCCATCTATATAGTTGTAAGTGGTAGACCTCCTTGTCACCATACTTTTGCTTTCAACTTTTATTGCCAACCTGAAGGCATTCTCCAATGACATAGGTTCCCAAAGGAAAACCTCATGTTGGATGCTATCCTTTAAAGTCCCTATGAAGACATCAATTAGATGCTCCTTTGGAATATCAATTACCTTTATATTCAAACTTTATAATTCCTCAATGCACTCCCCAACTAAACCATTTTGTTTGAGATTTATCATTTGGCTAAAGAAGGTATTTCTCTTTGTATCCTCATAATGTGCTATCAATTCCTCCGTAAAAATTGTCCAAGTGACTAGTGCTTTATGAGAACAAAGTCATTAATACAATACAAATTAATTGTGTTCTAAATATAAAGATGTAATGCATACCTTTTTTTGTGTTGCACATTGTGTAGATCAAAGAACTTCCCCATTTGTAGTATCCATGTTACCGAATACTTTCTACCAAACTTTTCATATTGATCTTTTGGAAGGTGGTGGGTTTTAAACCCAATGTTGGAGTCTATAAAATCATAATTCATATTTATTTTGTCTTCATCGTGATTTTCATGCTTGTCACCACTAGCAAGCATTTATTGTAGCAACTTTGTCAAACCTTCCTTCAAACCTTCTGGGCCCCTTTTCATTTATGTTTATAAATAATCCTTCAAACCTTCCATGTATTCTTTTAAGCCATTCTTCCAACCATCCATCTTATCTCCCAGTTCAGTTTTGGTTACTCTTTGCGAGAGCGAGATTTTTTCCACTTGGTCTCGTAATTTTGATATATCATGTTTCATTTCTTCCTCTTCTTCATGCGTCATAGTAGAGATTTTTTTTGGCTCATTGAGTGTATCCATTTTTTTGTTTTTATGAATTTTGGAACCAAATAATGATATCTATGTTTCACTATTCCCTTTGAATCACTTCAATCCTATTTTTCAAACAAAAGTTATGCAATTTTAAAAAATACGCATCTTTTTCTTGCTTCTAGGAGCTTGATCTTGAAAATGTTGTATCCTTATAATTTTAGCCTCCAAAGTTCTAAAAATTCATCTTGAGTTAGCTTTATGTGTCTTCTTTCCAACCCCACAAGTTATACCAAAATTAGAGTCTTTAAGATAAAGTTATACCAAATCTCCCACGATGTTCATTATTGAAAAATTGTACAATCTTCCACGTGTCACTATTTTGACCTTAGACCTTGAAAATCATTGTCAATAAACTATACTTTGTGCACTTTCAGTCACTTCTTACAAAATTCAAATCCAATGCTTGAATAGAAAGTTATGACGATTTTTCCTAGGTCACCTATTTGAGACTGAATTATGGAGCATGTAGAAACCCTAATTTCCTTGGAACATATCTTTGAAAATATATCTAACCAAGATCTAATTTTTTTACTCAAATTCCACCAATATGTCGACTCCACATGGTAAAATTTTCAGCTTTTGAATCCTTGCAGATTTTATTTTTTTTATAGTAACAATATCAAGATGACTTGTTTGAAGCAGCAAAACCCTAAGATCCAAAGCTATGATACCAAATGTTATGTAACCAGATTATAGAAAAAGAAGAAATGATAGATAAATGACTTGAAAATAATAATATCTTAGTGGAAACCTCCTTTTAAATCATAAATGAATAATTATTGGATGATTCAAAGGACAATAACTCCTTAGTATATGTAGGAGTCTAAGGGGTCAAAATATAATTAGGGCATATATAACAATAACAATAGTGAGCTTATATGGGGAGAAAAATAACAATATGGGGGATACACTAATATCTTAAGGACCTAACATGTTTGTTTCCAAGTTGCAAGCTCCATAAACTCCCCCATAATCACCATTGATCACTTTCGCAAATGGAGGATTAGCTTTATGCAATGTCATTCTACATCCAAAGGTGGATACAAATACAAAATTGTGGTGGTTATTTATTTTATGAAATGAGTTGAGGCCATGCCAAAATTCGACAATACATCTTATGTAACAACTCACTCATTTTTCAAATTCTTCATCACTTTCTTTGTTATCTCTATGTAGTTGGTCTTTAAACGTGAAAGCCACATTGAGAACAAATCCTTCTAGGATTTACCATTTCATTTAATATTTTAACGCAACTTTTTAATCCTTAATATTTATAGGCTAATGGCCAAGTTTAAGCTATCAATTATATTCTTAAAACTATGCTGTAATGGATAATCAACAAAATAAATCTAATTGGTATCACATGTTTTCCTTGGATTCACGGGCCTATAAGACATCCTTCAAAACTACAACTAGGTTCACCATCCATGGCACAAATGCAATTTTCCCCATATAATGTGAGATCCCTCCTTTTTAGTTGGCCATCAAACTCTTTCTTAACACCACTACCTTCAACTTGGAGTCACTAGTCCCATTGGAATACACAAATGAGCACCACCACTTTGCTTTGTTGAATAATATTGCCATTGAAAATGTTCCAAAACTTTTTATAACCACCAAGTCCACCCATGTTCCTCTCGTCAAAATGATTTAGTTTGTGTACATTATAACCTAGGCGAAGACAAGTTGGGGCTAAGGAAATTTGAGTCCCCTTAGCAATGCCCTCATATTGTCAAACATTGTTGATTTGCAAACAGTAAGCCTATGACATATCGATTTCACCAACATAAATACTTTGTGGAATAAATGAGGTCTTTATAATTAAAAATAGGTTAAGATCATGCCTCTTCAACTATCGCTTGTGTTGAGCACAAACTATTCCTTTAATGAGAACACCAATAAAGCAATCACACATAATATATATCAACTACGAAACATATAACACCAGATTTATGTGGAAACCCATTAGAGAAAGCACAAAAATAAACTTTTCTTTGTAACTCTTCATAGCCACCAACCTACTATTACAAATATTTGTAAGCACCAACAAGCTACTAGAGACACCAATCCCCATAGGTATAAATCCTTGTTGGCACAAACCTATTGGAGACACCAATCCACACCCCTAAACACCAACTTATCAAGAGATACCAAAACCTTCGTTCGAGTGACACCAACCTTCAAGTTACAACTTCTTCTTTAGTGCATATAACTTCTTTAGAAGATGATGAACATTAAAATTGTATTGGCAAAATCTTCTCACTACTTCTTCAAATATATATCATCTTTTTGCAACTCTCTTTTTCTAGGAATGATGGTGGGCCTCAATATTCTAGAAACAATGATATAGTCATAGAGGTCTCAACTTTAATATGTCAATATCAAATTCATACAAACTTAAGATGTATCATGCATTGCATATGAAAGTCATAGTTCTTCTTGCTTCTCAAGGCACACTAATCTATGAAAGCAAATCTCATTTTTGATCAAGTGGAAGAAGTATCCATGTGGAACAATAATCATTCAGCTTGGTTTACAATTGTACGAAGTGAGATTGTAGAAAATAAAGTTGTAAGAAACAAAGTACAAGAAATAAAGTTGCAAGCAACTGAAGGAAAGTAAAGTTGCAGGAAATGAAGACTATACTACTTTGCAAAGAAAGGAATTAAACTAAACTTGTGAGGAAAACAAATTCTAATCTATTATAACAAGAAAGAAAATCAAATCAGATAAAAAATAGTCACACAATAATATGCAATATTTTAATTTAATATTGTAGTTGTGCTTGTTTCCTTTTGAACTGCACCTCATTCACTAGATCATGTCAACAATGATTGTTGGAATCAATTCACTACTTGGGGGTG
>APFE030353428.1:2103-51833 GCA_000404065.3 Pinus taeda
CCTCGGAGAGATCTTTCCAACGGGCTATCATGCGCGTCAAACGGAGATAAGACGACCAATTCGCGACCCCAGGAAGTTGATGTACCAACTTACCCAAAAACGGGGCCCACAATTTGCCGTTTCATCTTCCAGGGTTAGGTTTTGGAATGTGAAGGGTTTTTCCATTGTTTCTCAACAATAAATAGGCCTTCGAGCCTCATTGTAACACATTCAGAGGCATGTAGCCACACATCTCTTCTCAGAGATAAGCTACCATCGCCCTAGCTGGTTTATTCCCATTTCTGGTTGTAAGCATATTTCAGTATTTTCCATTAATGAAATGAAGTATTATTTCCGCTGCATCTTTGTGTATATGGTTATCTCTGTAATTTTTTGCGTTCTTGTTTAATTCTGGATCAGTCTCGTCCCCAGTTTCATAATCATTTTCCATTGGTTTTAATAACTGTAAATGCTAGTGAGGAATGAAGGACTAGTGTGGGTGAGTGATGAGTATGAAGAGATTTCAAAAAGAAGGAAAATGAGTGAGGTGAAACAGGGATATGAATGGGATTAAGGGAGCAAAGGGTTTGAGGAATTAGGGAATAAGGGGAGTGAGTAGGGTTTGTATATAGGATATAGGGTTTCTGGGATTGTGTATGTAAGTAGGGTTTGGGAGTGTTATGTTTGGGAATGGGAAAACATGAAGAGAATAATCTTTAGGGAAACTTGTGTAGGGGTTAGGTTTTTAGGGAACAACAACAGAGTAAGGAATAACAGCAAATAAAACAGTGGACTGTGGAAATTTTATTGACACTTAGGGTTTATTTTTTAAGAGACAAGCTCTCCACAAACTAAGTACAAGAATGCTTTTTGAGCAAGAGTGGTAATAATACTCACTTGTAAGGGGATGAGCCTTGAAGATTTAAGGAATTTTGAGGCGATTTTGAGCGTTTAGCAATGTTTTGGGAGTGTTCAACAGGTGCGTAGCACCAATCCAATGCGCAGTGCTAGTGTTATTTTACATTGGTAGGAGCTCCAAGGTGCACAGTGCCAATCCAATGCATAGCGCTTGCTGATAGGTGCGCAGTGCCTGCGATTTTCTTGAAAAACACCTAGACTTGCTTCCTTTTGCCCAATGACAACTGATACTCGCGTTTTGAACTCTCTTTAGCAATTCAAACTTCAACAATGAGGTGGCATAAGATATGAATGACCTTTTATAACTTTTCAACCCTTTGATTTTTCATTTATCAAAACCCACTTTCTAATGTTTATTTACTTTCCTGAAATACTTTCTTTTTGTTGATATTTGATTTTTGGCCTTTAATAGGTGGACTACTGCTGATCTCTTTGACTTTTTTGCAGTGGCAGGAGTTGACTAGGTCACAGGTGACCAGGAGCAGCTTATGAATATTTATTACATACAGAAATCATAAAATTACTTTAAATTACAAGAAAATAGAATAATAAAATACAAATGCCCTGTTTTACCTCAAAACAAGTTTTGAGGTTAAAGAGCTTTATTTAGCTTACAAAAAGGAAATCATGTTTTTTTTTAACTTTGTCAACCTTGTCATGTGGCTGCTGACCATTTTTATTCATTTTGAATGACCATGGAGAAAAATCCTAAGACCTAGTGAAACTAAACCCTAAGACTGGTTTTATAAATGAGATGAACTGGAATGACTATGAATGACTGAAAAGGTATGTGAAATAGGTGAGCAGGTATATAGCATGAGGAACAAATGAAATGAAACCCTACCATCAGTTGATCCATGACCTAATGGAGTGAAACTCATCAGAATGGGACACCTAATATGAAATGCAAAAGAGCAATTTGATCACTGATGCAGTGTGAAAGCACTGACACTAACAGATGGAACTCTTGGGAAAATTTAGTAGTAAATTATATAATTGCACTTTTTGTTCTCTTAACATTGCAGGCCAACTATTCCTTCTTAATTTGGTCCTTTAGGCTATCTCATTTTATATTCTCTCTACAATGATGGCTCCATCCTCCATTCTTAATTCACTTCAAAACATCTAGCATCCCTTTCTCTTTGGGGTTTCTAAGCAAGATAAAAAATGGACACTCATTTCTTGGGATAAAATAACCTAAACTGCGAGGTAGTTCAAGCACGAGGGATCTAGCTATTTTAAGTATGGTTATGGGAGCCAAAATTTGGTGGTGCTAAATTCAAGGAGGGTGTTATCACTCATATTTTCCCAGAAGTTGTAAGAACGGGAAAGGGGTTCAAAGTAACCACAAACCAATCTTTTAGATATAGAATCTAGCCAATATGTATCCAGAGAGGTCTCCCTCTTTAAGTTTTAGCTTTGTTTTATAAGGTTTTAGGCTAGTTATTAGAGCTTGGGGTTTTGTTTGAATTTGTTGGTGAAGTTCAATAGCAGAGAGGTAGAACTGAATAGTTTAGTCCATTGGACTAATGGAGTCAAGGAAAGTGGCTCAACTAGATTTGGTTTCTCAATAAAGGATGGCTTCACGGGGAAAGATAGTTGAACAGGGAGCAAATACAAACTTTAAAAAGATGGGGTGGACTTAAAGGGTTAAAGGGCAATTAAGAATCCTTCAACATGCTTTAGGAGAGTAGAATATGACTAACCATTAATAAAGAGCAATTAAGAATTATTTATTAAATGATTAAGATGAATAAACTAGGAAATAGGAGCAATTAATAATTTATTATTTATGCTAGTCTAGAAGAAAACATTGAGAACAAAAATGATTGAAGACAGATTGCACTTAAGCACTTTCTGAATTATTCTTTTTCGTTTTAATATTCAGATATGGAACATAATGAATATAATAAACCAGAATACATTAACACATGAGATATAAGATACTTATTTGTTTGATGTCCAACACATGAATCCTGTGAAAAGTCCTTTACATCAATCCTTCATCTAGCCAGCCATAAAAAAAATTGTCCAACAGCACTTTTTATTCCAAAATGATCAGCTTTATAGCAATGTCAAAGAATCCACCCTCAATACTCCGAATGGTGGTGTATTTGTGTATTTATAAAAAAAAAATTACAATGAATATCTTATAACAAAGTGAGATATAAACTGAGATGACTAATCATATTTTTCAAGAAAATAGGTCCAAAAGACTTCGTAGATGACAGATAAGGCAACCGAATGGTTTGTTGTCCCTATTATTGTGAATGTGCTGGAGTTAGGCCCTATGATTTGGCTTTTTGTTGTCCTTGGTGTAATTATGTGTTGGTTGATGTGTTGGCTACTCTGTTTTTATCTTCCTACTGATACACTTTACCTGCATCTGATACTCTTTACCTGTTGATCTCTTTTCATCTTCTTTACCCTCATTGACTATAGTAAAAATCAAAAATTACCTTTTACCAAGGATAAATTAAAAAATTTCAGGCATTTCTTCCCACCATTTTGGTTGTGGTATTCTGGTTTTTTGAAGCTTTCTAAGGGTTTCATCTGTTTCTGTGTGCCTGAAGAATGTAGGATGAATTGGGAACAAGTGCTTTAGTTCATGCTCGACATAGAATAAGTTCTCTAGGTTGTCATAGAGAACTCGGCCTGTAAGGAGTGCTTTTATTCTTGATACACTTGTTGATGAACTTGCTTGATTGCCTGCATAGTGATTTAATTTATCCACATAATCTTTATGCCTCATTAATCTGTCATTAATCACTAAAGGACTGGGTAGCCCTTTACTCTGCAAAATAGTGAATTTCTACATAAAAGCATTAATATCTACCTGCATGTCATGACATCTTTTTTCTAAATTTTGCATCAAATTTCTTTTGGTTAATACCTTTTTGATTTCCAAAATGGTTTCTGTTCTATCTGTGATGCCAAATTCTTCAAGTTGTTCCTTATTCTGCTTTTATCCTTTGGATTTGTTCCTCAGATGTTTTTCCTAATTATGCTTTTATCCTTTGGATTTCTTCTTGGACTGCCTTTACTAGATCAATCTTCTCAAAAATTACTTGAATGGATGGCCAAACATCATTTATAGATTGAGTGATGTTGGCCCAAAGAATTTTTTTAATTTCTGCGAGAGGTTTGTCAAAAGTAAGATCCTTTTCTAATGATTTCACTTTATTTTCTAATCCTTTAATCTCTCTTGTTTTTTCTGTAACATTTATCTTTGAGAGATCATAGCTTCGTTCCAGCCTAGCAAACTGTTCTTTTACCCCTTTTAGCTCTGAAACTTGTAGTCTCATGTCCTCCATTGACTTTATTAATTCCTCTGTGCTCAAATTGGCACTGTTGCCCTATGCTATCCCTATTGTTCTTATTGTTCCTACTATTGTTGTACCTGTGACCACCTCTGTTGTGGCTGCTGGAATGTTTGGTGCTAATGCTGTCCCAAGTGTGGAAGGGACTGTTGTTGAGACTACTAGTATTACATCAGGAGGCTGAGAGGTTGACTCTCCCTGCTTGTCCTTCAATTCTTTTTCTAGTTCTTATTCAGTCTCATTTAGTCGCTCATTAAGTTTTAAAAGTAAATCCATCAACTCTTCTTCAGATTTTTGCTTTATAATCTCAGTAGTCTATGGATGCCTTGAAGGAGGCAGCTTCAGATGCTTCCTCAAGGTACCAATATCTTCATCTTTATTTTTTATTAATGCTTCTACACCCTTCACATCTTTGGGATCATGCCCCAATCCAATAATAATTTCTTCTAAAGACTTTATTCTGTTATCTTTAGCCTGAGAGGAGGCTTTCTCTAAGTGTAGTTGGGCAGTTGCGTTATCCAAATAATTTTGTAACCTATGGGCCATCATTGCCTTACAAATCAAGGTTGAATAAATCATTTCTCCAGTTTGTTTATGCAATTCAATCTAATCCATACGATGAATATCCTTTGCCATGGCCTCCAGATTTGTTCTGAAATAATCTGTTGCTGATTGAGGTTGTTGCACTTTAGGCTTGAAGTAGCTCATTATCATTTTTCCCTCTTTAATGTCATAGGCTGACATTGATCTCTATTGATTTGTGGGGGGCATTTTCAAATATTGATTGTAAATTTGAAGCCTCAATAGATCATTCCTGGCTTTGATTTCTGTAAATGTTTTCTTGATATCTAAGGCATCTTTCCCTAGTGGCCTAGAAGATGATACCTCTGCACTTTGCTACTTTTCTAGCTCTTGTCTTTGTGAGCTAGTGGATGTTGCTCCCACTAGAAAAGTGTGTTGGCTATCTACTCATTCTCTCCTCTGACTATCTGTAGTCTTTTCCACAAATTCCTCCTCTGAAAGAGGATTTAACCTTTGCATTTTTGTACCAGGCTGCTCTGAGGGTCCACTAGCAGGGGTAGCTACTTCCATGTCTCCCTTTTTATTCATTTCCTCATTCAGAAGAGTCTGCAAGTTGGGAGTTTCTTCCACATTGGTTTGAGTTGGAGGAGTTGGCATTTGGACCTGTACTTTGGAAGTTTCAGGTTGCTTAGACATTGTAGATTGTTCTATGACTTGAATACTGGTTTCTAGTTCTTTGCCTTTGGATGACTCTATAGTTGGTGTGTTGGTTTCCTGTGAAGGTTGCTAAGAGGTTCCAGCAGTAGATGCACCAATTCTTGATCTTTGTACCTACCCAAAAGAATCTAGGTCAAGTGTTTTTTCAAGATCTCTCATAACATTCTCAATATTGACCTGTTCACTATCAGTTTCTACTAAGGTCCCTTCTATCCATTCATCCATATTTGCAAATTGTTCAATCTCTAGGATCCTATGGTAAATATATGGTGACAATCTATTCTTCATTCTTCTATCACATATAAAGTTGTTAGGGTCATATGGTATCCACCCAAAACTCTTTTGTAAGTTAAGATGCTCTTCTAAAAAAATTTCTACTTCTTTCCATGCTTCCCTAGTGTTGCAGACAAAAGGGACTAGCTAGTTCTTGATTCTAAGCTGAGCTTTCTTCTTGGCATTATAAAAATGGACTAGGTCTACATTTATCATTTACCTGAAATATTCCAATGCAAAGAGTCTCATTGGAACATACTTTGGTAGCTTAAAAAGGCATAGCTCACACCCATAGATCCTGATTTCTGTATGGTTCTTATATAGGTACCAGTCACCTATCCTGTACTGCTTGGAGAGCTAGAGGATTTTCTTCATATCACCACTGATCCTAGGAAGGGAAACTCCTGTCAATAAAGTGGTTACTGGATGGACAAACAGATCAATGAACTCATTGTAGGTGTAAGAGGAATCAATGGAATTATGGAAGATGGGACTCCAAAAGATAACAAACCTTGGATTGCCTCTGGTGTCAAGTTTCAAGACAGGGAAAGGGAAGTTTTCTCACTGATAATACAACATGAGATGATATATGAAGGTAGTATACTTTAAAACCCCTTCATTATCTAATCTCAAGAACTGGTCATGAATTTTGTTAGCAATATAGTAGGCATAATCATACTTAACCGCAGGAGGCTATCCAGGAGTAAAAATTGGAAACAACACTAGGGTTATCTCATCAACAAACTCACCAGTGTTAAATCCCATAATTAGAAATATCATATCAACAATGAGTCTTCCAATTTCTGTGAACAAAGATGCAGATAAGGAGGTGGACCCTTGGGCTGATGCTTCTGTAACATGAAGGTCTGACAAATGCGATTTAGTTCTAATTGGGACAATTGAGATGATTTTTCAAGTAAATACCCCATGGAAATAGGAGTGAGAGCTTGACTGTAGTGGAATTGCAACATTTCATTGATGGATTGAGCAGTGATGGGGAAGAAGATTGTTTGACTTGGGGACATAACTGCTCTGCGATTAGGGTCTGTTAGCGCTCAAATCTACCTTGGGCTGAAATAAGGTAAAACTCAAGGCTACATCAAACCATGCTTAGCCTCGTAGCTAGCCCTACGAGGACAGGAGAGGGCTCTCTTCGGGTCAATCTCGGCAAAAGATGATCGATGAGACTCGAGATGACTGAAATAGAAGCTAATTTTAGGTTAGGTATGAAGTACAAAGAGTTTGAAATTGATTTTTTTGGAGTTTTGTTGAATCTAAGGGAAAGGCAATTTTGGGTGCGGGGATGAGACACAGTTTTTGCAGAGGTCTACTTGGGGCAAGGTAGGCAATTGTCTTGATGCTTTAAAGTGAAAGAGATGGATAGATCAGACTGGCGAGGAGCTAAGGAGAGCAAGAAGCTTTCAAGGATTCTCCATAGACAGATGAAAACATGGAAAATCAAACAAACGTAAAGGCAGAGCTTAAGAAATTATGAATTCTACCTTAACACTTCATTTGTTCAATTGCGGAATATAAGAGAAGGAAAATGATACACATAAACAACTTAAAAATACTGAAATAAGCACACCATCAACACATAAAGCCACATGAATCCCAAATAGTGCTGCAAAACCCTGGTCTTCCTTTGCCAAAATTGCAGATAAAATATGTACAATAGAGTGTCAAGCTATTCCCAAGAGTCCAACCTCTCCAACCAAAATCCAACCCCTACACTATTAAATTCATAAAATATATACATTTGCTCATCCTTGTACTAAGGGATTGAGCTCAACCATTTTCTTCAAAATAGAATTAGTTACATTAAATTTGGGTCGAATTTCTGAAAATAGGTGTTGAATATGAACTCATATATCCCAAACCATAACACCTGTTAAAAAACTGAAAGACCTTTTTGTAGATAAGGTCGTGATGGCGAAAAACCTCTCTCAAATTTGGGAAATTCGTTTCCAGTAGCTCGCAATCTGTTCCACAAAATCATCTCTAAAACAGAAAATCATTAAAACTTTAATTCTGTGGAAATGAGCTGTAAAGATCTAGTCACATATCCCAATCCATGACACCTGTGAATAAAATGAAAGATTTTTTTGTTATATGGCTCGTGCCTAACAAAAACCTCCTTGGGTTTTGCAAAATTACTTTCCATCTGTTGTAAAATGGCTCCGCACTAAAATGACTAAAATAGTAGAAAATATGAAAAAAATTCTTTGTTTTACTGTAGGCTCCAAATATCACTGTATATCTCCCACATAGTAACACCTGTGCATAAAATGAAGGAGGTTTTTTTTATTTAGTATGTGGTTAACAAAAACCTCTTTCACGTTTCAAAAATTCCTTACCATTAGTTCAGAAACTGATTTTGTACTAAACTTGTCATTGTGTGCAGCAACTAACCTCGAAACATGCATAACCAAGAATCACTCATTCATTTTTTCTAATCCAAGAACCGGTTACGGGAGTGTGATATACCGTTGGAAAGATTTTTCCGAGCTCCTTCTGATGAAAACAATTGTGACATGTTTTGTGCTGAACATAATGTGCAAAACATCTAACAAAACCAGACATAGTAAGAGCTCATGTTGATCCCTGGTGACAGGCTGCGAAGACTAGAACTAACATTGGCTCCAATGGGGATGGTAGCTCCTTGGAGGTGCTAAGAACTATAGATTTTTGGAAAGTAGATAGTGCCTCTTCCATTGGGCATGGATGGTCAAACAACTGCAAACCCAAAACAACTCATACCAATCCAAAAACATATACATACTGCAACTTGTACATAAACAAATACCGAAAACTGAAATGCTGCCTTGGGCAGCTTATTTATGTACAAATCTAACCCACTTTGCTGCAAAATTGATAGATCAAGTAATTTTGTAATGCCAGATCAAGCAATCAAGTAATTGTGACAAGGATGCTTCTTGAAAGTGCTTCAACCAGGACACAAATGTAAATGCTGATAGCCATACATGCACATAACGAGTCTGGTTGTGTAAAAGACAATTTGATCTATCATTCAAACTGGAAAAAATATATATCTATATCTATATCTATATCTATACTATATATATATAATATATATATATATATATATAAATAATAAATAAATAAATAAAATAAAATAAAATAAAATAAAATAAAAAATAAAAATAAAAATAAATAAATAAATAAATAATTCCGTGTATGTTGCAATAGGATCAAAGAAACCAAACTCTGTTTGCTGCCCTAATTCCTCAACACAGACCTCCAACTGCAAACTGTCAATGCAAACATCTATGGGCAGCTCTATTGTTTCTTGTTTTGAAGGAGGGAGAGTTTCCAAGAACTTTTTGGGCTCTTGGTATTCATATGATTGGATCTGATCATTTAAATACTGAATTTCCTTCTCAAATTTTTCAATGACTAACTCAAAGAAACTAGTTTTAGCTTCAGAGGAAACTTTGGAGATCTCAAGCATTTAAGCACGGCAATGAAAAATGCTTTATCAATTTCAATATCCACTAACACATCTCTAACTTCTTTTAAAACTTCACAAAGCACAGGGTCTACCACATACCCTACCATTTTATTTTAGTGCATGAATGGATCAGTGAGCGCTGGAATCTCTGGATTGAGTTGGAGTCGCCAGGTGAATGTTTCACCCTTCATATGTGTCTGACTGTTGTCCACCATCAACAATCAGATCTAACTTGATACGTGTACTAGGGAAATTTGCAAATTAGATATTCCGTTTATAAGACTAGACCGGAGATTGACTGAAGTAGCTTTTATCTACTTGTGCTAATGCAAAGAAAAAGCATTTCAAAGGCTACCTGGCTAATCTTCAGACTCCGTCTATAGTCTATAAAACAAAGAACACTAACAAACAAAAATTTTTCTTCCCCAGTATGGTCGCCACTATGTTAGCGCTCAAATCTACCTTAGGTGAAATAAGGTAAAACTCAAGGCTACATCAAACCACGCTCAGCCTCGTAGCTAGCCCTACGAGGACAGGAGAGGGCTCTCTCCGGGTCAATCTCGGCAAAAGATGATCGATGATATTCAAGATAACTGAAATAGAAGCTAATTTTAGGCTAGGTATGAAGTACAAAGAGTTTGAAATTGATTTTTTTGGAGTTTTGTTGAATCTAAGGGAAAGGCAATTTTGGGTGCGGGGATGAGACACAGTTTTTGCAGAGGTCTACTTGGGGCAAGGTAGGCGATTGTCTTGATGCTTTAAAGTGAAAGAGATGGATATATTAGACTGGCGAGGAGCTAAGGAGAGCAAGAAGCTTTCAAGGATTCTCCATAGACAAATGAAAACATGGAAAATCAAACAAACTTAAAGGCAAAGCATAAGAAATTATGAATTCTACCTTAACGCTTCATTTGTTCAATTGCAGAAGATAAGAGAAGGAAAATGATACACATAAACAATTTACAAATACTGAAAGAAGCACACCATCAACACATAAAGCCACATGAATCCCAAATAGTGTTGCAAAACCCTGGTCTTCCTTTGCCAAAATTGCAGATAAAATATGTACAATAGAGTGTCAAGCTATTCCCAAGAGTCCAACCTCTCCAACCAAAATTCAACCCCTACACTATGAAATTCATAAAATATATACATTTTCTCATTCTTGTACTAAGGGATTGAGCTCAACCATTTTCTTCAAAATAGAATTAGTTACATTAAATTTGGGCCGAAATTCTGAAAATAGGTGTTGAAGATGAAATCATATCTCCCAACCCATAATACCTGTTACAAAACTGAAAGAGGTTTGTGTATATAAGGTGGTGATGGAGAAAAACCTCTCTCAAATTTGGGAAATTCATTTCCAGTAGCTTGCAATCCGTTCCACAACATCATCTCTAAAACAGAAAATCATTAAAACTTTAATTCTGTGAAAATGAGCTGTAAAGCTCTAGTCGCATATCCCAATCCATGACACCTGTGAATAAAATGAAAGAGGTTTTTGTTATATGGCTCGTGATTAACAAAACCCTCCTTGGGTTTTGCAAAATTACTTTCCATCTGTTTTAAAATGGCTCCGAACTAAAATGACTAAAACAGTAGAAAATATGAAAATTTTGCTTTGTTTTACTGTAGGCTCCAAATATCACTGTATATCTCCCACATAGTAACACCTGTGCATAAAATGAAGGATTTTTGTGTTATTTAGTATGTGATGAACAAAAACCTCTTTCACTTTTCAAAATTTCCTTACCATTAGTTCAAAAACTCATTTTGTACTAAACTTGTCATTGTGTGCAGCAATTGACCTCGAAACATGCATAACCAAGAATCACTCATTCATTTTTTCTAATCCAGGAACCGGTTACGGGAGTGTGATATACCGTTGGAAATATTTTTCCGAGCTCCTTCTAATGAAAACACTTGTGACATGTTTTGTGCTGAAAATCATGTGCAAAACATCTAACAAAACCAGACATAGTAAGAGCTCATGTTGATCCCTGGTGACAGGCTGCGAAGACTGGAACTAACAAGGTCATAATTGGCACAGCATTGATGACTTATATCTAGGAAAACATGGACATATGGGAGGAAATATATGGGAAGGTTAGATTCCCACAGTCCTAAGATGTCAGAGCCATTCAGATAACTATCTCTGGCTTGGAAAAATACCTTAAGGTGGTTTTTATCACTGGATAAGTCTTTTATCTGAAAATCTTTGGCGGCCAGAGGCAGATAATCTAAATCTTTGTGAGGAGCATTCATGGGTGTGACATTCAGACTTATAGGGGTTTTCATTTCTGGTTCTTGTGGATTCGGAAATGGAATTTGGGTTTTCAATGAAAAATAGGCAAAACAGTAGGTTTGGGAACCTATATAGTGAAACAAATACTAAATTTGTACTGAATTTGGCTTTTTCTGTGGAATATACAGTGTAAAACCAAAACTTGCAGGGTTTCGGTGAAAATTGGATAAATACCTGTATTGGGGAAGTGAATAGTGCAATGACAGGATGGATCACAGGTTTCGGGCTGCGTCACTGCAAATTTTCTTAACCAGGTGGTGGTTGGAAAGCTTCGACAGTTGAATTCGTCGTTTTTGCATGAGAGCGTAGGTTTGCAGTACGAAATAATGAAAATGACACTTTGTTTGTTTTATTTAACAAAGCCAAGGTTGGCAGGGGTTTTTTTATTATTCAGGCGGATGACGTGCGCAAGAACAGACATTTTGTCGTATGCGGAGGGCGGTAAGCGGTCTAATATCGCACCACTTTTGGAGTTGGGCAGTATTCGGTCGAGAGCCAGAAATTCCATTGGTCGCTTGCCGTGTGGCGGAGGTACAGTGCGAAAACCACTTTTTAATTGCGTGCTAACGCGCAGTCCCAAAGTGGTGTGCGATATCAACAACGACTGTTGGATGATGGAGACGGGATCGAATGGTGGACGGAAAGCGAGGTACGGCGGAACTTTAACTGTGGCGGGCCCAATATAATTAACAAGTTAATTAATTGTATCAGGGGTGATATGATAGGTCAGGGAGGTTCTTAAGTAACTGTGAGGGTTAATTAATTCATTGCTAATGCAGCGGGAGATCAGGGCTATTAACTAGTTACAGGTTAACTAGTTAATCCCAATTTAAAACATACTTATGGCTATAATTAACCAAAGGGGCAGGATATTAATATTTCGGAGTTTTTATATATATTTACATATACGTGAAATGGTGAACTTTTATTCGGGAGTTATATAATATGAGTTAGAAATTAATATGAAAAAATGTAATAAAAAAGCGCTAAGTAAAACATTAGAGTGTATATTTAACTTAGGCTTAAGTGAAAAGGGGATTTTATGTGATATTGTGTATTTTTCCTAAGTAAAACAGAATTGTACTTAGGAAAAGACTTATAAGAGTGAATGAATTATGGTTTTAAGTACTTAGGCTTTTGAAATTATTGGGCCGAGGGTCCTATCACTCCAAAAGTCAGAGAAATGCTCTGAGCCCCTCCAATTTAGCAAATACCTTACTACTTAGGGGAAATTAGTGAATAATTAGGGAAAATGAGAAGGGGAGTTAATCATTGTGACTTTTCTTTGCTTATGATGTCTTCAATGTAGTGTATGCCTTTACCTTATGATGAAAAATGAAAGATTAACACATTCAGAGACATTATTCATCACACATAATTCTGCAACATTAACTACCTACCCTACCTAGTTTAACCTAGCATTTTTTCTTCTTTATTAGGGTGCACTTAAACTGGCAAACCCTCTTCAACTTATTTTTCTTTTACATAATGATTTCTATCTAAATCTACACTTATTACATCCAAGGTCTCAGATTAAATTGTTGAGTTCCTTTTTATTTACTCTACCTATCTACTTATTTGCCAAGATTACACTATTTGGTCATATATTTATTCTCTATTTCTACAACATGAAATTGAAAGATGAATGAGCCAAGTTTAAACAGTTTGACTATTCATTAATTATGGCATAAGTAACAAACTGCACACAATTCTTTTATTACACAAAATGAAAAAGTAGTGGCATTTAGACTTGCACACTTTCCTGGTCTTTTTTGTTTGGTGTTCATTTTCTTTCATTTTTTTTTACCATCTTTATTCTTTTTACCCTTTGATTTTTCTTTTAGGGTTACATTTTTTAAATTTCTTGATTTTTTGAAAATATGGAAAATCTTTGCAACAAGAAAAGGTATGAACATATTACATAGCTCATCAAGTCAATCATGACATATGACACCTATTGGTATAGGGGCCTAACACTGGCTCCACTTGGGGATGGCTTTTCATGGTGAAAAGTCAAGAACAGTAGACCAGATAGCCTTTGAATGACTTTGACTGTATTCTGCAATCTTCTTTTTCCTGTTGCTTTATTATATGTATGAAAAAGATACTTATGAGGCTTAGGGCCTTCTCTTCAGGCTTCAACTCCAAAAGTCATTGTCCAATCAAAACTGTGACATTACAAAGGATATAGTATGTACAGGTTAATTATCATGGTAAACTTAATAGGTAGGATCAAAGTAATGTTTTATCATTCGACCATTGACTAGTCCTTCCTCTGATGATGTACCATCCAATTTCTTCAAATAATATGTATTGTTTCCTTGTAGAGCCTGGATAATGTATGGACCTTTCCATAGGAAGTCAAAATTCCCATGTTTCCCCTTGTCCTCTCTTCTGGAATCCCATCTCAGCACTTTTTCTCCAAGGTGGAAATATTCTGCTTTAGTTCTTCTATCAAATATCTTCTTGAGCCTTTCCTGCCATATTTGGGATCTCTGATATACTTCTTCTCTGGTCTGCTGTAAATTTATGGTTTGATTAATCCTCCTTTGGATATCATTGGGTTCCACTTGAGCTTCTTGAAGTAGTTTCATAACAGAAACTCCCAATGATGAAGGGAATATTACCTCCATGCCATAGAGTAATTCATAAGGACCAGTGCCAATGGATTTTTTAGTTGTCAATATGTCTGCCCATAGTGCATTTATCAGTTTCTTATGCCAAGTCTTTCTATTTTCTTCCAACAGTTTCTTGATAATATTGATAAGGATTTTGTTGGAGGATTCAACTAGTCCATTTCCTTGTGGATAATAGGTTGTGGAATGGCCTAAGGTAATATGGTATTTATTACAAAAACTGATTATCTTTCTTGATTTAAAAGCTGCAGTATTGTCCGTTATGATTTTTTTGGGGCAGCCAAATCTGGCTAATATGTTGGTTTCTAGGAAACCTATGATTACTGCACCTGTGTTCTGTCTATAAGGTATGACCTCTATCCATTTTGTAAAGTAATCAGTGGCAGTAAGAATCCATTTATGTTGGCCAGAGGAGGGAGACTGGATTTCTCCAATGAAGTCAAGACCCCATTGTTGGAATTGTTTTTCAATAGAGATGGGTTTCAGGGGTAAAGGTAATAGTTTTCTCTTGCCTTCAAAAATTTGGCATTTATCGCAAGAGGTAACAATTTTTTTCACATCAGCAAACAAGGTTGGCCAATAGAAACTAGCCCTTAAGATCTTATCTGCAGTTGATTTCCAGTAGAGGTGTCCACCATAGTCTCCTGCATGAAAATCTTGAAGTGTCTTGTCAGCTTCATTCTTTAGTAAACAACTCAATAAGATTCCTTCATGATTTTTCCAAAAAAGAGCACTATCTAAAATGAAAAACTTTAAAGCTTTCATCTTTAAAAACCTACTTTTTGTTATGGACCACCCTGGAGGAGCCTACAGGTCTTGTAACACATAGATTGTATCAGCATACCAAGGGGAATCTGAGAAGGCCTGGCTGATTTGTGGAGTCGCCATTTCTTGTTCGTCATCCCATTCATTTATGTCCAGGGCTTGGCAGTTTGTTTCTGCCATGAGTTTAGCCAAGCCCTGTCCTTTTATCAATTTTGTAGGTTTTATTTCAATATCATACTCTAAAATGGTAGCAATTCGTTTACCTCTTTTGCCCTCAATTCCATCCTAAGTCAAGATGTCCTTGACAACAGTGTTTGGTACATAGGCTACCACATGAGAATACAATATGTAAACTCTAAAGTCCTTAATTCCTTTAACAAGTGAAAATGCCTATTTTTCCATGATCTTGTACTTTAGTGATGCATATTTAAGTGCTTTACTAAAAAAGGCCATGGGTTTCTCACATCCTTGGTCATCCTTTTGTAGTAAAACAGTTGCTATAGTGTGCTCTAAGGCAAAAGAAAAAAATTATGAAATCTCTATCAAATTGGGGACTTGTAAGGACCGGTGTTCTGGTCAAAGCCATTTTAATTTCTTCAAATGCTTATTTGGCTTCTACCGTCCATTTTATACTTGAATCCTTTCTTAACATATTATTGAGTAACCTAATCAATTCTGCCAAATTAGATATCTTCTCAAAAAGTTTATCTTTCCTAAGAAAGCTTGAAGTTCTTTGATACTTCTAGGATGAGGTATCTGCAAAATTGCTTCTATTCTGGCAGGATCAATCTGAATGCCATTCTTTGAGATAATATTCCCTAAGAGCTTACTTTCTTCAAGACCAAACAAAGACTTTTTAGGATTTAAAAAGATACCATATTTCCTGCATTTGAGAAACAACTATCTGAGATGATCTAAATGTTGCTTATCTGACTTAGAAAAAATAGTTAAGTCATCCAGATATATGACAAGAAAATCATGAATATCTTTAACAAATGCAATGTCCATTGCTCTCTGAAAAGTAGCTCCTGCATTTTTAAGCCCAAAAGGAATTTTAATATACATAAATGTGCCCCATGGTGTGGTAAAGGAAGTTTTTTCTTGATCTCAAGGTGAACTAGGATCAGGTTATACCCTGAAAATCCATCCAAAAATGAAATCCTAGAGGCTCCTACTACCCTTTGTAAAATGTGATCCATCTTAGGTAAAGGGTAATTATCCTTTAAAGAAACTTTGTTTACATTTCTCAGATCTACACATAGTCTTATTTCACCAATTTTCTTCCTAGTAGGTACTAAATTAGATACCCACTCTAAAAATCTTATAGGTACAATTATCCCTGCCTCATACATACGTTTAATCTCTTTCTCAATCAGTGGTAGTAATACAAGGTTGATTCTTCTGAGTTTCTGTTTGAATGGTTTCTGGTCTTCCTTCAAACGTATGGTATGTTGAATTATTGAGGTATCATATGATTTCAAATCCTCATAACTCCAGGCGAAGACATCCTGGAATTCTCTCATGAGTTCAACATATTTTAACTTTTGGTTAGGAGGTTAGGACTTTGATAGTTTTACCATTTTTTAATTTTCTTATGTTCCTAAGTTATATTCTTCAATGTCTACTTTTAGTGGTTCCATATTTGGTTTCTTAGGAATGTCATTGGAGTCGAAAAGGTCCTCTAGAGGAGTTAATCCCTTAGGCAAGTGACTGTCTTTTAGATCTATGACCTCTGTTTCTTCTTCATTTATATCATCAAGGTCCATCTGTTTTAAGTCTTGAACTTCCTGTTTGGTGAAAATAGTGGGATGAAGCATTTGAATGGAACTATCTTCTATAATGTTGGCATATACTTCATCTATCTGATTAGTAGTATCAATATCTATGTCACTATGAGAAAATTCACTATCTAAAGTCAGAAAGCTATTAATTTTCTCATCATTTTCAAAAACTTGCCAAATCTTTACATTGTCAGGGATAGTTGGCCTATGCCTAATTTCAGCAGTGAACTGGTGGTTATACTCGAAAGGTAATTTACAAGTACTGGCAAACATGGCCAGACTATGAGCATGTAAGTTGTGCTTCTTAGATACTACAGCAAGCTGAGTTTCCAGAAAATTATTAAGAATCTCTATAATTGTTCCCCTATAGTATCCTAATCTAGTATTTCTAGTAAGGTATTTTCCTTTAATTCAATTAATAATTAATTCTGAATCACCTATAACGGAAAATCTAATTGCTTCTAACCTTTTTACAATTTTAAGTCCTAGCAAAAGAGCTTCATAATCTGCCTTATTGTTAGTGCATTTAAAATTCAGCCTGTAGGCATGGCCTTCAGCATGGTCATTTTCTAAGTTATGCACCCAAATTGCTGCCCCTGCCCCTAATTTATTTACTGAACCATCAAACTCTAAATGCCAGAGAATTTCATGGACATAATCAGTGTCAGGGGTAGTGGGAATTTGTTTAGCTGGGGGTTTCAGTTTTTTATTCTCATCAATTTTATCTTTGTCATTCGATTTGAGATTTGTATCTAAAATTTCCTAGATCTAAACACTTGTTTCTCCTATTTCAATTTCTTTTGGTTCTGCTGTTAAAACTTGTTCATTGCTGGCAGGATTGATTTCGGCATTATATAGAATAAATGAATCCATATCTAAGTGTACCGAGTAGATAGGGAAATTTTGTGGTTTCTCCTGGCTGCTTACTACATATTTCATTAATTTCTCTCGATATAGCTTCTTAGGTTGGCCGAAAACAGAGATAGTAGCATAAGACATGTCCAACTGTAGTGATCCTTGGAGTTTAGCACCCTAGGACCTGGATAACAACATCCCATATTTTGGAGGAATATCTACTACTACTATATCCATCAATATTGTTTTAGTAGGTTACTGAACTAAAGAAACACACAGGTCTTTTATTAACCCTAAACATCTCACTTGGCTTGAATGAAAAGAAAAGAGATCTTTATAAGGTCTAGTGATGTCAAGATCTAATTTATCCATTACAGATTTGGGCATTAAATTGTGAGATGCCCCAGAATCAAACATGGCATTGTGGAGGATTTTGTCATGAATATTTAAACTCACATAGAAGGGAGGAACACTACCTTCTAGGTGTTTCCCATTCACTTCAAGGCCGAAGTTTAGTTCTGGTTGGTCATCAAAAACATTTACAGAGTCTTCGGTTCCAGTGATTTTAAGTGATCTGTTAATTTGTTCTCGGTAGGCATCATGTTTAGCT
Organism: Pinus taeda; assembly: GCA_000404065.3. Classification (NCBI taxonomy): domain Eukaryota; kingdom Viridiplantae; phylum Streptophyta; class Pinopsida; order Pinales; family Pinaceae; genus Pinus; species Pinus taeda. Next base: position 20,257 of record APFE030353428.1, read on the forward strand.
AATTCAGACAGTGGAACAACTACCTTTAGTTTGCCTACTTCAGCTTCCAGATTGAAAGTTTTTCAGTTTGGGCTTTAGTGTTTCGAACAATTGGATTCTCTCTATTTTCTGGATTTTCAGTGTTTTTTTCTTTTTCATGAGTAGGGTTAGCATTTACATTTTCTCCTAGATTAATTTCTGGAGGTTCTTCCACAGTTACCTTAGAGGTAAGGGGAATGGAAGAGTCTCTATTATTCTGTTAATTTTTAGATATATCTTCTATTATTGGATTAGATGGGTTATTGTTAGATCTAGACAAAATTTGTACATGTGGAGGTATTGTTTTACCTTTGGCTAGTTGTTTTGGACCTTTCTATTTGTTGTTATTAGGAACATCAATTCTTCTACTTCTAAAATTGTATTGTTTGTGCACTTCGTAGATAGTTGTGTCATATCCCTCCCTGAAGTCAAACAATTCTCCTAACTGGGTTTGAAATTGTTTGAGAACATGAGCCTCTTGATCTTCTTGAGTTAGAAACATTTCTCCTTCATTGTTAAGTCCCATTAGATTTATCTGAGTATCCTCAAGGAGATCCTGGGAGCTGGAAGCTTCTATGTAATTCTCTTGGAAAGGGGGTCTAATGTTCTGATCAGGGCCAGTTTTCCCAGTGTTTGGATTTTGGTTTTTCCGGAAATTGGGATTCCTCCCTGTATTGGCCTACTGACCCTCCCAAGGTGATTTTCTTTCTATTGTCTCCGCTCTATCCCCTAATCTTTCCATTCCTTTGATTATAGCATCCAATTTCTATTCCACATGTGAAGATTCTTCTTTCAGTGGTATCCTTCTTTCACTTCTAGCTTTGGCACGTTTTGACATCAAATTAGCCTCAACACTAACAGCTATACTTTGCATTTCTTCTAAATTTCTGGGGGCTCTTTCCCTTAGCTGAAAAGCCATATCTGAATCAAATCCATCTGGGAACTTGATCAGGGCTAAATCAGGTGGGGGTCTGAGATTTTGAGGAATGGCATTGTAAACGACATTAAACCTAGTGTAGTAATCTTGCACGATTTCCTGAGTTCCTCTCTTAAGGTTTTCATACTCTAATAAGATCTGCAGAGGATCATTTTTCTCCTCCCAATGATCTAAGAATTGTGTATAAAGGTCTTCTAGGTTATTTATATTGTTTTCTCTTAGAGCCCTAAACCAAGTTCTGACTTCACTTGTTAAACTTTGGACATATATCCTCATTCTTATATCATCAGCATCAATCTCATATATTTCAAAATAGTCAGTCATTTTTTTGGTATGTTGTTGAGCTGTGTAGGTACCAGTGCCATCAAACTGAGTATTTTACTTTGATAGTCTTGGGGCATAACACCCAAGTTGGTAGGTAAATTCAGGGGGGTATACCTATTTGCCATAGTTGGAGGTAGTGATGAAACAATAGATGGGGTAGGGGTAACAATAGGAATGTGAGTTGTGGATGGAGGGGTAGAAGGAGGGGTTTTTGGTGGATTAGTTTGGGTTTGAGACGTGTGAGGGAAGGATGTGGAGCTTGCAGAAGCAGCAGTGATTGTAGAGGGATCAGGTGTTCGTTCAGAAGTGAGGTCAGATTGTATTGAATTTTGTAAATGTCTGTCAACTGAAACACTGACAGCTTCAAATTTTAAGTCTTCAATAAACACAGCGTCGTGAACCAAGTGAACCAATTTAGACTCAGAAAATGTTACAAATAAAGAGGTTTCAAACTGCTCATCAAAGGGCTCATCCTCAAGATAAACCCACTTTACAGGGCAAGATGTTGATCTGTAAATAGGCCGACAACTAGCAATACTTTCTTGACTTTCCTGTCTCCTAAGAATTCTGGGAATTATATTAGGGTTCTCAAACACAGGTGGTGGATTTGGGTCAGGGTTTGACCTAGTATAACGAGTCCTTTCTGAAGCCAGATTTCTTGGTTATGATTTTCTGAATTAATATCAACAACTTCTGTGTTTCTTTAGGATTTTTTAGATTGAATTTAAAACAGTCCTAAAGATTTGTTTGATTGAGGAACTGGTTTATGTTCAGTTCATAAACTAGACTGGAGATAGACTAAAGCATCATTCATCTACTTATGATCTTACAAAGCAAGAGCAATTTGAAGGCTACCTGGCTAACTTCAAGCTTTATCTGTAGTTTATAAAGTAAACATTAATGATAACAAATTTTCGTTCCCCAGTGGAGTTGCCACTATGTTATCACTCAGATTTTCCCAGAAGTTGTAAGAAGGGGAAAGGGGTCCGAGGTAACCACAAACCAATCTTTTAGATACAGAATCTAGCCAATCTGTATCCAAAGAGGGCTCTCTCTTTAAGTTTTAGCTTTGTTTTATAAGGTTTTAGGCTAGTTATTAGAGCTTGGGGTTTTGTTTGAATTTGTTGGTGAAGTTCAATAGCAGAGGGGTAGAATTGAATAGTTTAGTCCATTGGGCTAATGGAGTCAAGGAAAGTGGCTCAACTAGATTTGGTTTCTCAATAAAGGATGGCTTCATAGGGCAAGATAGCTAAACAGGGAGCAAATAGAGACTTTAAAAAGATGAGGTGGACTTAAATGGTTAAAGGACAATTAAGAATCCTTCAACATGATTTAAGAGAGTAGAATATGACTAACCATTAATAAACAGCAATTAAGAATTCTTTAACAAATGATTAAGATGAATAAACTAGGAAACAGGAGCAATTAAGAATTCATTGTTTATGTTAGTCTAGAAGAAAACATTGAGAACAAAAACGATTGAAGACATATTGCACTTAAGAACTTTCTGAATTATTCTTTTTCGTTTTAATATTCAGATATGAAGCATAATGAATATAATAAACCAACATATATTAACACATGAGATATAAGATACTTATTTGTTTGATGTCCAACACATGAATCCTGTGAAAAGTCCTTTACATCAATCCTTCATCCAGCCAGCCATAAAACATTTGTCCAACAACACTTTTTATTCCAAAATGATCAGTTTTATAGAAATTTCAAAGATCCAGCCTCAATATTCCGAATGGGGGTGTATTTATACAAAAAACTTTACAATGAATATCTCATAACAAAGTGAGATATAAACTGAGATGACTAATCATATTTTTCAAGAAAATAGGGCCAGAAGACTTTGTAGATGATAGATAAGGCAACCGAATGGTTTGTTGTCCCCATTCTTGTGAATGTGCTGGAGTTAGGCCCTATGATTTGGCCTTTTTCTATCCTTGGTGTAATTATGTGCTGGCTGATGTGTTCGCTGCTCTGTTTTTATCTTCCTACTGACACACTTTACCTGCATCTGATGCTCTTTACCTGTTGATCTCTTTTCATCTTCTTTAACCTCATTGACTATAGTAAAAATCAAAATTTACCTTTTACCAAGGATAAATTACAAAATTTCAAGCATTTCTTCCCACCATTTTGGCTGTGGTATTCTAGTTTTTTGAAGCTTTCTAAGGGTTTCATTTGTTTCTGAGGGTCCACTGGCAGGGGTAGCTACTTCTCTGTCTCTCTTCTTATTCCTTTCCTCATTCAGAGGAGTCTGCAAGTTGGGAGTTTCTTCTACATTGGTTTTAGTTGGAGGAGTTGGCATTTGGACCTGTTCTTTGGAAGTTTCAAGTTGCTTAGACATTGTAGACTGTTCTGTGACTTGAATACTGGTTTCTAGTTCTTTGCCTTTGGATGACTCTATAGCTGGTGTGCTCATTTCCTGTGGAGGTTGCTGAGAGGTTCCAGCAGTAGATGCACCAATTCCTGATCTTTGTACCTGCCGAAAAGAATCAAGGTCAAGTGTTTTTTCAAAATCTCTCATAACATTCTCAATATTGACCTATTCACTATCATTTTCTACTAAAGTCCCTCCTCTCCATTCATCTATATTTGAAAATTGTTCAATCTCTGGAAACCTATGGTGAATATAAGGTGACAATCTATTCTTCATTCTTCTATCACATATAAAGTTGTTAGGGTCATATGGTATCCACCCAAAACTCTTTTGTAACTTAAGATGTTCTTCTAAAAAAAAATTTGATTCTTTCCATGCTTCCCTAGTGTTGCAAACAAAAGGGCCTAGCTAGTTCTTGATTCTAAGATGAGCTTTCTTCTTGGCAATATAAAAATGGACTAGGTCTGCATTTATCATTTACCTTAAATATTCCAATGCAAAGAGTCTCATTGGAACATACTTTGGTAGCTTAAAAGGACAGAGCTCACACCCATAGATCCTGATTTATGTATGGTTCTTATATAGGCACCAGTCACCTATCCTGTACTGCTTGGAGAGCTGGAGGATTTTCCTCATATCACCACTGGTACTAGGAGGGGAAACTCCTGTCAATAAAGTGGTTGCTAGATAAACAAACAGATCAATGAACTCATTGTAGGTGTAAGGGGACTCAATGGAATTATGGAAGATGGGACTCCAAAAGATGACAGACCTTGGATTGCCTGTGGTGTCAAGTTTCATGACAAGGAAAGGAAAGTTTTCTGACTGATAATACAACATGAGATGATATATGAAGGTAGTATACTTGAAAACCCCTTCATTATCTAATCTCAAGAACTGGTCATGAATTTTGTTAGCGATATAGGAGGCATAATCATACTTAACTGCAGGAGGCTGTCCACGAGTAAAAATTGACAACAACACTAGGATTACCTCATCAACAAACTCACTAGTGTTAAATCCCATAATTAGAGATATCATATCAACAATGAGTCTTCCAATTTTTGTGAAGAAAGTTTACAGATAAGGAGGTGGACCCTTGGGCTGATGTTTCTGTAACATGAAGGTCTGACAGATGCGACTCAGTTATGATTGGGGCAATTGAGATGATTTTTCAAGTAAATACCCCATGGAAATAGGAGTGAGAGCTTGATTGCAGTGGAATTACAACATTTCATTGATGGATTGAGCAGTGATGGGGAAGAAGATTGTTTGACTTGGGGACATAACTGCTCTACGATTAGGGTCATAATTGGCGCAGCATTGATGAATTATATCTGGGAAAACATGGACAGAGGAGAGGAAATATATGGGAAGGTTAGATTCCCACAGTCCTAAGATGTCAGAGCCATTCAGATAAGTATCTCTAGCTTGGCAAAATACCTTAAGTTGGTTTTTATCACCGGATAAGTCTTTTATCTGAAAATGTTTATCGGCTGGAGGCAAATAATCTAAATCTTTGTGAGGAGCATTCATGGATGCGACATTCAGAGTTATAGGGGTTTCCATTTCTGGTTCTTGTGGATTCAGAAATGGAATTTAGGTTTTCTATGAAAAATAGGCAAAAAAGTAAGTTTGGGAACCTATATAGTGAAACAAAGACTAAATTTGTACTGAATTTGGCCTTTTTCTGTGGAATATACAGTGTAAAACCAAAACTTGTAGGTTTTCGGTGGAAATTGGATAAATACCTGTATTGGGGAAGTGAACAGTGCAATGATAGGATGGATCACAGGTTCTGGGTTGCATTGCTGCAAATTCTCTTAATCAGGCGGTGGTTGGAAAGCTTGGACAGTTGACTTCGTCATTTTTGCATGAGAGTGCAAGTTTGCAAAACAAAATAATGAAAATGACACTTTGTTTGTTTTATTTAACAAAGTCAAGGTTGGCGGGGGTTTTTTTATTATTCGAGCGGATGATGTGCACGGAAAAATACATGTTGTCGTATGTGGAGGGCGGTAAGCGGTCTGATATCGCACCACTTTTGGAGTTGGGCGGTATTCGGCTGGGAGCCAGCGATTCCATTGGTCACTTGCCGCGTGGCGGAGGTACGATGCAAAAACCACTTTGTGATTGCGCGCTAACGCGCAGTCACAAAGTGGTGCGCGATATCAACAATGATTGTTGGATGATGGAGACGGGATCGAATGGTGGACGGAAAGCAAGGTACGGCGGAATTTTAACTGCGGCATTCCCAATATAATTAACAACTTAATTAATTGTATCGAGGGTGATATGATAGGTCGGGGCGGTTCTTAATTAACCGTGTGGGTTAATTAATTCCTTGCTAATGCAGTGGGAGATCAGGGTTATTAACTAGTTACGGTTTAACTAGTTAATCCCAGTTTAAAACATACCTATGGTTATAATTAACCAAAGGGACGGGATCTTAATATTTCGGGGTTTTTATATATATTTACATATACGGGAAATGGTGAACTTTTATTTTGGAGTTATATAATATGAGTTAGAAATTAATATGAAAAAATGTAATAAAAAAGCGCTAAATAAAACATTAGAGTGTATATTTAACTTAGGCTTAAGTGAAAAGGGGATTTTATGTGATATTGTGTATTTCTCCTAAGTAAAACAGAATTTTACTTAGGAAAATACTTATAAGAGTGAATGAATGATGGTTTTAAGTACTTAGGTTTTTGAAATTATTGGGCCGAGGGTCCGGTCCCTCCAGAAGTCAGAGAAATGCTCTGAGCCCCTCCAATTTAGCAAATACCTTACTGCTTAGGGGAAATTAGTGAATAATTAGGGAAAATGAGAAGGGGAGTTAATCATTGTGACTTTGCTTTGCTTGTGATGTCTTTAATGTAGTGTATGTCTTTGCCTTATGATGAAAAATGAAAGATAACACATTCAGAGACATTATTCATCACACATAATTCTGCAACATTAATTACCTACCCTACCTATTTTAACCTAGCATTTTTTCTTCTTTATTAGGGTGCACTTAAACTAGCAAACCCTCTTCAACTTCCTTTTCTTTTACATAATTATTTCTATCTAAATCTACACTTATTACATCCAAAGGCTCATATTAAACTGTTGAGTTCCTTTTTATTTACTCTACCTATCTACTTATCTGCCAAGATTACACTATTTGGTCATATATTTATTCTCTATTTCTATAACATGAAATTGAAAGATGAATGAACCAAGTTTAAACAGTTTGACTATTCATGAATTTTGGCATAAGTAACAAACTACACACAATTCGTTTATTACACAAAATGAAAAAGTAGTGGCATTTAGACTTGCACCTTTCTTGGTCTTTTTTGTTTGGGGTTCATTTTCTTTCATTTTTTTTTACCATATTTATTTTTTTTACCCTTTGATTTTTATTTTAGGGTATACCCTCTTTACATTTTTTAAATTTCTTGATTTTTTGAAAATATGGAAAACCTTTGCAACAAGAAAAGGTATGAACATATTACATAGCTCATCAAGTCAATCATGACATATGACACCTATTGGTATAGGGGCCTAACATTGGCTCCACTTGGGGATGGCTTTTCCTGGTGAAAAGTCAAGAACAGTAGATCAGATAGCCTCTGAATGACTTTGACTATATTTTGCAATCTTCTTTTTCCTGCTGCTTTATTATATGTATGACAATGATACTTATGAGGCTTAGGGCCTTCTCTTCAGGCTTCAACTCCAAAAGTCACTGTCCAATCAAAACTGTGACATTACAAAGGATATAGTATGTATAGGTTAATTATCATGGTAAACTTAATAGGTAGGATCAAAGTAATGTTTTATCATTCGACCATTGACTAGTCCTTCCTCTGATGATGTACCATCCAAGTTCTTCAAATAATATGTATTGTTTCCTTGTAGAGCCTGGATAATGTAAGGACCTTTCCATAGGAAGTAAAACTTCCCATGTTTACCCTTATCCTCTCTTCTGGAATCCCATCTCAGCACTTTTGCTCCAGGGTGGAAATCTTCTGCTTTAGTTCTTCTATCAAATATCTTCTTGAGCCTTTCCTGCCATATTTGGGATCTCTGATACACTTCCTCTCTGGTCTGTTGTAAATTTATGGTCTGATTAATCCTCCTTTGGATATCATTGGGTTCCACTTGAGCTTCTTGAAGTAGTTTCATAACAGGAACTCCCAATGATGAAGGGAATACTGCCTCCATGCCATAGAGTAATTCATAAGGACTAGTGCCAATGGATTTTTTAGTTGTCAATCTGTCTGCCCATAGTGCATTTATCAGTTTCTTATGCCAAGTCTTTTTATTTTCTTCCAACAGTTTCTTGATAATATTGATAAGGCTTTTGTTGGGGGATTTAGCTAATCCATTTCCTTGTGGATAATAAGGTGTTAATCTACCTATCTACTTATTTTCCAAGATTACATTGTTTGTTCAGATATTTATTCTCTATTTCTACAACATGAAATTGAAAGATGAATGAGCCAAGTTTAAACAGTTTGACTATTCATGAATTGTGGCATAAGTAACAAATTGCACACATTTTTTTTATTACACAAAATGAAAAAGTAGTGGCATTTAGACTTGCACACTTTCCTGGTCTTTTTTGTTTGGGGTTCATTTTCTTTCATTTTTTTCGACCATCTTTATTCTTTTTACTCTTTGATTTTTCTTTTAGGGTATACCATCTTTACATTTTTTAAATTTCTTGATTTTTTGAAAATATGGAAAACCTTTGCAATAAGAAAAGGTATGAACATATTACATATCTCATCAAGTCAATCATGACATATGACACCTATTGGTATAGGGGCCTAACAAAGGGAACAATTTATGGAAGATTATATGGAATTAGAAATATAGTAGAAAAATACCTTTAGGAACACATTTGAATAGCCTTCAATTAGGTAGGTCCTTCAATTTGGAATCTAACCAAAAGCAACATGCATATTATTCAACAACATTGTTTCTGGGAGATCATAGATGAGTAATTGTGTTCATTTTGGGAGGATTCATGGAAACAACTCCCTAAGCTAAATGAGAAGCAATAGATTCAAGAACTCACGATCCACATGATGGATAATGGTAAGGTATAAGTAGCATATTATTGGACATACACCAACTCTTAGGGCCATTGGAGGTGATGGATCTCACAGAAAGTCGTGCTCCCCAAACCTAATGAGGATCCCTAGTCATCCTTTTGGCATTATATTTATTGGTGTTGCATTTTTATCATAATAAACTCGATAAAATAATATGAATGTAAGGAATCTTGTAGTTTGGCAACTGGATTTCAAGGGAATCCCAAGGTGATCTTTTGGAATTCCATTTGGGGTCAATGGATTTAGGTAAAGTTTTCTTTGCTTTTTATGGATGCTAGATCAAGGAAAAACTCTCACTTGGGATAATCTCCTCAAGTGTAATTACACTTGGACTTCTCTCTACTACTTGAGTAAATTAGTGGTTGAGGACTCTAAACACTTAATGATTTCCCTTACATGTTTCTATGTGGAATGCCTTAAAGAAAACTTTACAATCCTAACAGTATCCTACTCACTCTCGAACATTGGAGAAAGCAACTATTTGAAAATATTGTTCTCAACAAAGTATATATCCTCCTCTCAGGCATATGGAAAGATATGAACCACATGATATTAAAAAATATTTCCCTCCCCCATGACTCCTTCTGGAACATTATTAGGGATAACATTCATGAATTAACAGTTGCACAACATTGGGTAACATAAAACTGGTAGGCCAATGGGGAGGAGGTCATCATTCTCACTGCCTGGGATTTGAATATCAATCCCTTCAACCCTTCAACCCCTATTTCTTCAAGTTTAACCATAATCCCAAACTCTTGCCTTCCTCCAACTCACGACTTCCTCAAGTTAAACTTTGATGGTTCATCCAAAGGAAACCTAGGGGCTATAGGGTTTGGAGGAGTATTCTAGAACATTTTAGCACAATTATATTATTATTCTATGGCCCCATGGGACAAAATAGCAATAGTGTGGTCAAGATTCAAGCATTAGAAGAAGGTCTCCCAATAGCTTGGACTTAAGGCTTCTTGAAACTTTAAGTGGAAGGGGATTCTCAACTAGTTATCATTATGCTCTCTGAAATTCTTCATGGCATGGCCTCAAGAAAAAATTTTGTAGTTGGTGCCTCAAAGGTTTCCTGGAATGGATAGCTACCCTCCTACATCTAATTCTAGTGTGTATTTAGTGTGTATTCCTTCTCATGTCCATTGCTCTATTAATAATATTGTTGATTGTTTGATTAATAAAGGATGCCAGCTTCAAGCTCCTATTCTCATCCAACCTTGGCACATATTCCTTGATCCCCCTTGAAAAGGAGTGTTTGGATCTAACTCGGAAGGAATCCTCTTCCCTATATGGGGTTCTTGATGATAAACAGATGGAGGGGTGCATGCCACCATCCCACTACATATTCATAGGAAGGGACATGACAATGCATCCCACCAAGCTTAATTTGCCAAATTCATATCTCTTGTATAGAAAGCTATTTTATTTATGATGATATGATGTCATTTACTTTGAGTTTTAATATCCTGTGGTGGATATTCGACATATATACGGATTGAACTCATGAAGGTTTATGGCCACTATATGCCTTAGTCTTGGCTGGCCTTCCCATGTTTTTTAGTTATTCCATGCATAGGTTGGTTCTCAAATGGCGAAGAAGCTTCATTTTGCATAACGAAAGCCTATATACACATATTTAAGCCACATTATGGGAAGAAATATTGCACTTCATGGCTTTGATCAACCTCATCCGACTTTCTCTCTAGCAGGTGCCCTCTTTGGCCTTCTATTTATTCTCTATAGTATCAATTTTTTTTCCCTGACTCATCTTATTCCTTAGTGCCATTTATGATATTTGTTTCTTTTAGTTACCCTCTCTCTCACTAGCTCTAGTCCTTGGAGGTCATTTTGCCTCTCTTATCTTCTACTTTCATTTAGTTTTATTTGCTTCCCAAAACTTCTCTTTCCATCCTTGCCTCCTTCAACTAGCCACCAATCATTAGTTCCTCACTTTTACTCATCATTGAGTATGGCTTTGTCTATTCATTTATCCTTTCTATGTGTGATTTTCCCCTTGGTGTCAGTTAACAATCTTGGTGTCAATTCCTAGCTAATATGTCATGTCAAAGGACACACAGTAGGAGAGGGGATACCTATGTTTTTTTCTCATGATGGTTCTCATGCTTGAAAGAGGATGGAGATATTTTCCCAACGCTACTACAAGAATACCCCTCAACCCATTTAGGTGGAATTTGAATGGACATAATGTGAGATAGCGAGGGAGCGATATTGCCTCACTAACTCAAATTCTAGTGGACATTGGAGATTGGGTTTACTATGAATCATACCCATGGAAGATACAACCAACACATATGTATAGTGGATATACATTAGAACCTCAAGATTTTACTAAAAAGAATCTTTCTTGACAGGAGCAAGGCTAAGGAAGAAATTTTACTGATGTTAGATTGATTGCAAATTATTATGTAGTCTGTGGAACAAATGCTAGGTCATGTTGAGGCTCACCTGGGCATAGCACCAGACTCTAGATACTCTCCTAGTAGCATCAAAAAGCCAATTGCAATGACAACTTCAAATTCTAATTGGTCGAAATCCCAATTTCTCTCAATTAATTTGTTTTGGGTTCTAGTTTTGCAAGCTATCTTTTTTAGTAGTATGCTAAACATAAGTGAATTGTTAAAATGGATGCTCATCAAACTTCAATTTTGCCTCTAATCCAGTTTCCCCATTGATAGACCAAGGAAAACATTTCTATGTTTTGTTATCTTTTTTTAAATTTGAGAATGAAGGTTCCCATGGTTTGAATTCATGTTGTCCATTAAGTGCTTATAGAAGAGATTGTATACCATGTGGGACACGTCTGGCATTTTGAGTGGACCCTCCACCCATATTTAAGGACAAACAAATTTTTTCCTTTTGATTGTCAAAGAGTCATTTACTAGAGCATTTGGCTAGTTATGTGCTAGTAGGTGCCTGAGTCAAATCCTCCTAGGCGAGGCTCATTATTCTACATCATCAGGTTTACTAGGTATATCATTGGATGAATGTGGGAAACCATACCTTAGTTTTCCTTATGAGGATTTCATTGGAAAAGAAGTGTGTTGTTTACTTAACTAATATTTAACAAAGGCCTCATTTCCCAAAGTCTAATAAAAAATATTATGTTTCCAGTGTCCTTTTAGAGAGACAATGCTCTTGTCTTTACTTGTAAGATCCCCACATTAAGATCAACATTCTTTTACAAGTTGTATCATCAAATATATGATATCAATGTGAGATTTGACACATTGGACTTCTACAAATAAAATGGTCTTTTGTAAGAGAATCCTAAGTTATGGACTCTCTAATTTAATTAGATCAAAAAGATTAATGCCTTATGGTATTTTCTTTTTGTAGATTTTAGGGTTTATTGACATATAAAAAAGGCACCTCTTCACATTATTGTCTTCCTACATAGCCTTCATTGCCTAGCAAATTCTTGTCTTAAAAGGCAGAGGTATCCTTTTCTTACATATTGAGATATATCTTACTTTTGGCCAAGTATGGCTATTGACATTCTTGGTATGACTCTCCCACACTCCCTTGCACTAGATATTGACATTGTTCTACCATCCCATACATTTGTGCATGATCTTAGGGAATCTAAAGGAGGTTAAACATATTGAGGCATACTTGGTTTTCATGTCGAAAGCTTTCTTCTCTTAAAATTCATCATATTATTGTACTTATCTCCAAAATGCGGATAATTCTATCGTAATTTTGAGTTGTCTTAGTGTTCCATTCACCCATAACATTTTCTCTCATCTTGAGTAATTTTGATTCTTGTCTCACTAAGGATGGATATTTCCCATCACATGCCTTATGACCTACACATAAAATATTACATAATAGGGAGTTTGAATTGAAATAATATTTTATTTTCTTGACATTTGATTGAATATGAAATATATGTGAAATATCATTTCCTATTTAGAGATGCACATGCTTTGAGATCCTAGATTCAAGATGAAGAGGACAACTACCTTATTTTTTTCATGAGAGAGCTTACCCAATGTCAAAAGAAGTTGTTACATGCCATGAGATCCAACCCTATCTAATTCTTACCAAGTAAATTAGTTCATCATGTTTATTTTCAAAGGATCTCACTCTATGTCTGATATTATTGACAAATCAGAGCACAAGGTTTTCCTGGAATACATATTCACTAAGGCACCTTACTCAATTGTTATAGACCTCAATTTTTTTTTTTTAATAGGAAGTAGAAAATTATATTATCAGAATGGTTGCAATAAAACTAATAACATTGAAAGTATGTATACATTGTCTACTTTATTCAAATTAAACAACTATGTCAAAATGACTATACAAAGTTTACTAATGTCATTTAGAATTTTTTCAAAATATAACTAATATTATAGATCTTAAAAATGACTTCTAAGATACTAATTACTTTGAAAAACATAATATAGAGAAATGTGTGATGGCTTGTTTCATCAAGTCTAGTGTTGTTACTTACTCGTTCTTGTTCTACAATTTCTATGGATTTGATCATTTGAATTACGATATTCTCATATCCATTTTTCTCTTGTCCTGAGATTTGCTAGTTGGATGTCATTGAAAGTGTTAATACTCGTATAACCCCCTTATTGTTATTGTTAGTGTAGCCCCTATTGCTATTGTTGTGCCCATTTATCCCCCATATTGTTATTGTTGTTCACCATATAAACCCACTATTGTGATTGTTATGCCCTTACATTTTTATTACTAGTAGGCTCTGATTATATTGTGACCCCTTAGACTCTTATATATACAAAGGAGGTCTTCTCATTTGTATCATCCAATAATTGTTCATTTATGTGATGTAAAAGAGGTTTCCCCTCAAAGAGGATAATTTTCAAGTCATTGATCTATCTTTTCTTTTGTTTTATGATCTAGTTGCATAACATTTGGTATCAATGGCTTTGTTCTCGTAAATCAATTGTCACTTGGGAAATTTTTGCAAAATAATTGGTAGCACATTATGAGGATACAAAGAGAAATACCTTCTTTATCCAATTGATAAATATAAAACAAAAGGGTTCAATGATGGAGCACATTGAGGAATTCCAAAGATTGAATATCAAGGTAAATGATATTTCAGAGGAGCATAGGATTGATGTCTTTACGGGAACTTTAAAGGACATAAAACATGAGGTTTGCCTTTTGAAACCTAATTTATTGGAGAAGGCATTCAAGTTGGTAAGAAAACCATAAAGCAAAAGTATGCCAACAAGGAATTCTACCACTTACAACTATAAAGATCGAAGTGTTGTTGCTCCTAGCCTTCCACAAACTACAAGGTTGACACCACAATAATTGGAGGAAAAAATAGAAAATATGATTTGTTACATTTGAGATAGCAAATACATTAAAGGTCATAAGTGTGCTGAGAAGAAATTATTTTACATAGATTGTGAAGAGGAGGAAGAAAAGGAACAAGAAACATCAAAAGAAGAGGATATACACCAAGAACTAACCCCCAAAAAAAGAAGAAATAAATTTGACCATATCTTGTAATGCATTGGTGGGAATTACCACTCCTCAAACTCTCAAGATAGAAGGATATATTAAGAAGAAAAAGGTAATAGTGTTGATTGATTCGGGTAGTACCCATAATTTTATTCATTGTAAGATAGCCAAGGAATTTAATTGCTTTCTATATCATGCACCAGAGTATCAAGTGATGGTTGCAAATGGAGGATGTAATGCCATACTTAATCTTATTATGAAAATTTCATTAGTGTTTAAATTACCTGAAAATATTGACTTATAATTATCAAGAAATATTGGTACATACCTACATTGGTGAAACTGTAAATTTATTACTGATATAAATTTTATTATTATTATTACACAATTCCCAACTTGTCTTCTCAAATTTTAATTTTGATAGGATATGGTCTCTTGCCATTTATTCCAATTTGAATATCCATGTCTTATCCCCAAAATTTCCTCTCAAATTTACTTGGGAGAAGGTAAGGTCCTCTCCAATTAATTACCAAATTATATAGCCAAAATGTCCTCTCAAATTTACTTGGAAGAAGATGTTGTAGGAAAAGTCAAATGAAAGGATGAGGGGGTAGTTATGACATTAATTATAGGTGGTTGAGGTGGATGGGAGAAAGAGGCATAAAAGGGGAAGGATGATGAGAGGAGAGGGAGATACTTAGTTTTGGTTTTGGTTTTGGTTTTGGTTTTGGTTGTGGTTTTTTGGAGGATTTTATTTTAGGATGAAGGTGGATAAAAGAGAAGGGAGAGAATGAGAGTATTTGTTTAACTTAGACACACTACATCTAGTTGGACTTGGGCTTGGAGGGCTAGGGAACCTGTGGTGGTTTCCTGGGCTAGGAAATACTTCCTAGTTGGCTGGGAGGCAAATCCAGTCGAGTAGTCAAGAGGAGCATCCCAATAGAGTCAGGAGCTCAAGAGCATCTCAAATAAGCTATTGGAACAGGTATTCCTCTGTTTATTGATTACTTATGTAAGTGATTGCAATGAAATTGTTACTTATTTAAATTGTGGGAAATAAACTTTAATGGTAAATTATCATCAATTAAATGTTTAGATAAAAATAAGTTATTTCCCTTTTTATTGTATTTAAAATTAGACAAATTTATTTTTTAGTTAGAGGACCCTAGGATGGAGCCTCACACGTGGTATCAGAGCCCAGATTCAAAATATAGACCCAAGACCCACTAGACCCAAATCTCTGCTAAAAGATTTTATAAACCTCAAGTGAACTTGAATGTCTTTGAGTACTTGACCATCCTCCCAAGTCTAAGATATCATTGTTCCAACCCCAATCACTCCAACATTACCAAGCCTCACACGAGCCTTTCGAATCGAGAGATTGTGTCAATTGATTAGTTTAGGATATTGTTTTGGCCCATTCCTGATATAAATTGTTCTTTATTAAAATAATATCATCAGGAGATGTCTGCTGATGTGATGTTTGGATCCTTGGTCGGAATAGATCATGCGATAGATATGGATCCAGGACAACCCCATAATGGATCTTATTAACTATGTGAGATCTATAATGAATCATATTCAATGAACCACCCCCAAAAATATAAAATGACAAATGAAAAATTACAACAACAAAAAAAACAACTCCAACTCAGTAAGCTAGAGGATAAATAAGTTAGGAAAACGAAATAAATTATTATTCTATGTAAAATTATACAGAGGAATCGATCTATATCAGTATATCTTACTAGATGATATTTACTAAGCTTCTGAAATTTAGGCATTATTTGATCTATGAAATATCGGGAATTTGTTATGTTGGGTTTGTTACTACTTTAATAATTGGGATTGCACTTGTGAGATGCACCATCCTGTCATCCTGCCCAAACTAGTCCTTCGGCCAACTTTCCTGCTAAGATATTGATAGGTTTGTTGTCTATTGCATTGAAGCTTCTGATTCAAATCTTTCCACCCTGTGTGAAGTGCTCTCAACGTGTCCATTCAGCAATGTCACTCAAGAAGGAGAAATCGATGCTCTTCCTTTCTCATTCACCTTCAAGCCACGTCATTTATTTACAATACCACGCCCTCTACCGTGGCCAATCTTCTTCTTGCTTGACTCTTCCCAGTTGCCAATTTGAAGATATATAGCTTCAATAGCATACCTATTTCCATCTGCAAAGCCCTCTAACTGCTTAAAGGCAGAAATCTCATCTTCTTCATTGTAACGTTGTCACTTTTATGGATTTAGTTGATTTAAAAATCCTCCACCGATATCATCATCAGATTCTATGGAGGAAATGGAAGGCCCTACAGCCTCCTCTATCGCCCCTGCCTTCACAAGAGAACTTTGCTAGCTAGACTGCACCGGTGCAAAGTTTCCTTGCCCGCCATCCGAGCTTCCAGTTTTGCAATTTTTACCAGCAAAGACGGGTCTGATTGATTCGAATTTGAAGAAAAATACATAACCATTTCCTCAAACATTTCCAAAAGCAATTGTCTTGCCTGCCTCTATCTGTCGTCTCTAGTCCCACTCGTCTAAGAAAAACGAAGAACCCAAATACATATTTTTCTTCCACCTTGACAATTGGAATTGCGAGAATCCATTGCAATACAAGAAACCCAAATATCCAATGTTGATATGCTTCCCTACCATGCTCTTAAAATTTTCACCATAGGAAGCCTACATGGGGCTTGTAGTCCAAGTCCTCAACTGACAATTGGAGATCAAAACATGTAAAACCAACAGCATAACTCCTGGACCCTTGAGCTTAAGCATCTAAATGAATGTCCTGATCACTGAGCTTTGAGCCCTCTCCCCCAATACACAGATGCATGGTGTGCCTGAATACTTTGCTCTTAGAACTCAAATCTGTGCACATAAATGACTTAGCCTCTATGCTTCTTGAACCTCAGAGACCATGTCCATAATTTGGATCCTTCAGCCCAATAGCACGAATGTCGTTGCTTAAAAAATCACCCCTAGTTGATGTTTGTGCACATAACCGTGCTATTCTCATTTGCCCTGGCAATCCAACGCAATGGCTTAATTGTGCACATATTAACTGACATTCATTGTTTATTAAGCACAAACCCTAAAACAAAATCTTTCAAGAGAAAAGCAACATGTTTAACGCAAGAACTAAATCAAATTTCAAATTCATTCGATGCTCAGAAGAACAATCTCCACTGCAGGATAGGCCGTTAATCAGGTCGAAAATCGTGACCCCATTTGGACACACAATGAACATAAAAGTATAAGAGCATTTTCCACAAAGCTGCATTGATGCCAAGTAAGGCTCCTTAGCCTTTGCGCTTCTTTCTTTGCAGAGTTTAATCCTCATTTTTCCCACATGAAAATTGTGGAATGACTGTGTTGAAACATCATCTCCATTTATCTGGATTATAATAACATTCAATTTAGCACCCGCTTTTCTAATAAGAGCCTCCACATAATTTCTTAAACCTAGAGTTGGATATATAGGTGCAGTTGTTGAGACAATTGCCTTCCATCCAATTGAAAGATGGATCTCAGCTTGTACAAACCTTCCAACATCAAAAGGCTTGGGAGCATAATCTACTTTTGTGGCACCTGAAATAAGTTCTTTCTTGCTTCCTTCCAAAGATATATGATACCATTGAATGCTACACTTGGAAATGTCAGGAGAAGTCTCAGAACAGGAGATTATTCAAAAATGTGAACCTAAACACTCAGCACCCCCTAATTCATATCAATGCTCTTTATCCTATTCATGTCTTCTGGTAATGGCCAACTCTTTCCGCAGCCTACTGGATTCAGTAGCCTTTGCCACAAGCTGAAGCTTTAGGCCTTCAAGTTCATGCTCCATGTCCATCACCTTACTTGGTTCATGTAGCATTTTTATTCTCCTTGCCTCTTGCACTTCCTTCTTCATCTCTTCAAAATCTTGCTTCTCTATACTTTTGCATGGCTTTTGTTGGTCCTCTAAGGCTTGTTCAACCTGGAGTGCAGCTAATCTAGCAACTTCAATTTCAGCATGGGCAACATCCCTTGCCTCTTCAACCATTCTTCTTGCATCATCAGATGCGTGTTCACCTCGGACAGGAATGTAAGATTATGAAAACCCTCGTCCCTTTTGTTTGGTTGGGGAAGGGGTTCAACCCCGGGATCTTTGTAGATGAAAGACCCACTGACAACGCGCTCAGGGGTGCCTGAAAGTCCATCAAGAATCTTAATACGAGATCTGGTCTCCTCACGCATTTTCTTGACAAAATCACCCTTGCGACCAATTATGCCACCAACCTTCTGACTTGGAACAGAACAATAGCAAGAAGTTCCTTCAAGAAAGAGCACAACCTAGAGAAGAGGAAAGCTGAAGCTGATAGAGTAAGGGACAAATATCCTGATAGAATTCTGGTTATTGTCAAGAAAGCTGAGAGAAGTGACACCCCGAACATTGAAAAGAAAAAGTACCTTGTTCCTGTTGATCTGACAATTGGTTAGTTTGTTTATGTCATTCGAAAATGGATTAAATTAAATGTGGAGAAGGCTATCTTTAATTTTGTTAACAATGTCCTACCTCCAACTGCTGCTATAATGTCCTCAATATATGATGAACACAAGGATGAAGATGGATTTCGCTATGTGACATATAGTGGTGAAAACACTTTTTGTGACGAGGATATATTCCTTGATGTCACATCTGGTTAAATTTAAACCTCAATATCGAATTCAATTTAAACCTCAATATCGAATTCATTGCCTCAAAGTGAGGTTGGGTGCCGCTCAACAAAAGAAAAAAAAAAATTGTAGGTATTTGAACATTGAATTCCATGCTATCAGTGTTGTTAGTAATAAATTTATTAGGTATACTGAAAACATTGTACAGCAGTGATTTGTAAATAACAAGACCAAGATGGCATTGTAAATGTAAATCTTAGCTTCGTCTAATAATTATTTCATTATAAGTACAAGTCCATATTTCTGTTTGGGGATTCTATTTGGTGAGAAAAAAAGTAATTGATATATGGTTCAACTTTTCTAGTATATATTACGTGCAAAATTTATGAAGTCCCAGGCGGAGATTCTTGTTTCTTAAAAAAAAAAACCTGTCGAAATTAAATCACAAATCTTGAACTAAAAGCTTCTCTCAATTCCATTAGTTTCAATGAGCTAAAAAGTTATGAAAATTATATGATAAAAACATTTTGAAATTGAGATTTATGTATTTTGCAAGTATATAAGTGATATTAATTTTCATTCTCCATTTTATTAATGTCACAAAATTGCATTCTTTCATTCCACAATATTTTAGACTTTGTCTATGAAGCTCGCAAGAATTCACATTTATTTTAGCAATGTAATTTTTCTTCTTTAATATAGTTATTGCAAATATATATATATATTATATATATATGAATTCATGGATAATTGCTTAGGAACCTTGCTTCAAGCACACTACCTCTTCAAGAGGTGATACCAATTGTTTATATGTCCTATAGGAGATCCCAAGATTCATAAAATGCACATAAATGATTTTAAAAAACATAATATAAAGGGTGGGAAGGAACAACTAGTGGCCATAGAAGGAAGACATCACTAAAAAGGGTATTTTTTACATTAGTATTTAACTTAATTATTTGAATATATTAAGCCAAGTTATTAATTACCTTAATATTAAATTATAGCTATGGTACTAAAGAAAACAATTTGTGTTAGAGCGTGACTTACAAGTACATTGCACCAGTACCCTAGCTAATATAAACAGAAAATTTGTAAGTTATGTAGAACTCAAACATGAGAGGATTTGGTAGATCCTTGGGAATCTTCTCAATACTAATAATGCTTGTTTACGAGCATAGTAAAAGAAAAACTTATGACTATCATTATACACATGTATGTGAGTCAGTTAAGAGGGACAAGTCCTAAGATGGATTAATGAGTCTTGCGTATCATACAGATATTTGAACAATTCAAAATGGTGAGGATGTGAAGAAATCAAGGTCAATGAGGGTCATCACATGGACCTCCTCCAAATAACCCATTACCTTCACCGGAGTTGACTCTCATCTTGCATTCCCTAGAAGTAATTAATGAGACTTTAAAAGGGCGCCAAACAAATGAAGTGGAAGTGGAGCACCCTCCATCAGCGTTAGGAAATATTGAGGGATCAAGAGACTCTAATATAGGACCTCCAATCGAGGACATTACTAGGGAACTCCAAAAGATTAAGCTGTCGGAGTTTGCAGGAGGTCGTGCCAGCGAACGTGCAGAAGCCTGGTTAGAAGGAATGAGAAGGTGATTCGCACTAGAGAATTATAATTCCAATTAAAAAGCTGAAATAGCAATATTCCAACTCAGAGATAGTGCTCTAAATTGGTGGGGTAACTTAGAGCGTCAACTACACCTCACTCCGGACACAGTTACTTGGGAGTTATTTGAGGAGAGATTCAGGAAACAGTACCTACCAGCATATTATGAAGAACAACAGGTAGGAGCCTTCCATGCCTTGGTACAGGGAAATCGTATGGTAGAAGAATATTAAATTAGATTCATGGAATTGGTCAAGTATGTCTCTGATCTGAAAATGGAATGTACTTGTTTAAGGGTGCAAGGTATCAATTTCCCATAATTTCAGGTGTGTACTATACACTCCAAGTGACCTCTAAAATGTGAAAACTTCTTATTTCTTATACAGAGATAGACTGTAGGGGAATTCACTGGACATGTCACCTCTAAAGAGAGGATGAGTTCTAGAGGCTACCTGGCCCTCTACAGGCTCTGCCTAAAGAAATAACGAAGTAAACACTTAGAAGTCATTAACATACACATACTTGAAGTTTGATGTCTTGCGAAATAAAACAAATAGCTTTCTGCAGCTGTATAGGTGATTATGTGTCTATGAAAGTTATTATATTTGTTGTTTATCACTTTATATCAGTTTTGTTTATCATACCATCTTTAGCAAATAAAGACATCAAAATGATGAAGCAGTTCACCCCTCCTGGGCTACATCTGTTGGACCAAGCCTCTCAAACTAGGATGGTCCTCTTGTATTAAAAATGCTACAAAGGCTAATACAAGAATATGAGTGTCACAAAAGACAGATCTGACTATAAATACAGAATCAGAAGATAGGAATTAGCTAAACATGCTCTTTCCCAAGCACTAAACAGTGAAATTGTACCTTATACAGTACTTTCCCCAATTGGCCCTGATGGCCCTTTAAACTTGCATGGAGAATCTGGAGGTGAAGATGACCTCAATTGGTTCTGAAACCTCTTCCATTAGACTCAGAAGGTCGAAAATAGCAAACATAGGCTTTTGAATCACCAAAAATGGATGAACACAACCCCCAAACAGCTCAAGCACTGAAATGGCCCTAGTGGCCCTGAAAGCTTCCTTGAAGCTAAACAGTGAGAAGAATGCCTCAATAGGAAAAACGAGCTGTAGAAATGATTCAGAATAATGAAAACCTTCAGGAATGACCTTCTTTCCACATTCATTGGCTGCACAATTCCCAATGCAGCTCCCAAACTAATCTGGCCCTAGTGGCTCCTAGAACTTCCACGAAGCAAAAACACCTGCAAACGACCTCAGATGGCTGTAAAACATGTTCCAATGGCTTCAGAAGGTCGAAGATACCCAAAATAAAATAAAAAAATTCGTCCAAAAAGGACTTTCCTAGCCAAAGTTATGGCCATTTACTCCCCACTGCTAGTTTGTCCTAGAAAGACTCCAGCTAACTTTAGTTGGAGGCCAGGTACGCCCGCCAATTTTGGCACCTCCGCCATTTATCCACCATACTGACTGTAACGGTTTGAGAAACTGGAGTGAGTTAGGGGCATGTGGCCGTTTTGCAGGTTGTTTTGGGTTTATCTCGGATTTTGTGCCGAGCTGTGGGTTAACGGGCGATGAACTCATTGTTCAAACCGCATATGTAAACACGTAATGCCATAACCGTTGTTAAGCGCTGGTGGTTTAAATGTGGCCCACGGTTTCTGGCGGACGGTCACTTGTATGGGGGCTGGCCCTTAGGGGCTGGCCTCCTTCGGGCCCCACCCAAATGAAGTTTAAACTTCATAAACAATTTCCACTGGCCTCTTGCCAAGTCATTCTATGGTGTTCAAGTGGTAAGTCATTGGTTTAGCTCTGGGCAGGTCGCGGGCTCAAATAGTCGGACCTCCAAAAATTTTAACATATGCACATATACCTGCTGATGTCACCCTGACCATGTTGCTGCCTCGGGCCTGCCACGTTACTGCCTTGAGCCTGCCATGTGGCAGCTTGCCATTCGTTGCCCAAAACAAAATATTCCAAAGAATATTCTATTTTAAATTTTTTCTGAAAAAATTCAAAATTTCAATATTATTGGGCAATTCTTCTTTTTGGCATAACTTTCTCATACGGCGACTGTTTTCCAAACCTTTCACAGCATTGGAATCAGGAAGACGAGCTCTATCCGGTCGTTCGGTTCAAACTAGTTCTGAGCACTTTCATTTTTAACCATTTTACGACACTTGGTCCTGAGCTCCTGATCAGTCTCCTACATGGATACTGACCAATGCCAAGTGGATCGTTTCATTTATGGATTGAACCCTAAGAATAGGGCAATGGTGCGGATGTGGAAACCATTATCAGTTGTAGAAGTTGTGGAACAATCTTGTTATGTTGAAGAACACTTAGACTTAAAGGGTGGAAACAAAACCAGTTTTGCATGCCAACCAAGGTTTATAGGGAAGGCTCCTCGTACCTCCCCCAGGGGAGGAAGTTTGAGGCCACTGCCATATGGAAACAGGGTTGTACCCAGAGCACCAACAGTGGGGATTTCATTGGTTGCTAGTGTAGCTTCACCCATAGCTTCAAGAGTGCGTGCAAATCAAGGTCATACACAAGGAGCAACAACTAGGGGCAGGGGTCCGAAGGGAAGGAACTCTTTCCATAGAACTCCACAACACTCGGTTCAAGGTCTACCATGCATCACTTGTTGGCGATGTGGGGGACCTCATTACCAGTGTGCTTGTCCTGAGTTACAAACTGGTAACAACCGTAGAGAAGGAAAAGCACCAATGGGGGGGACAAGTAGCCACATCGAATTTGCAGTAGTTGATAACCGACAAATTGAAAACCAGTCTACCGTGGTAGAAACCTCAGGTATGATAAACAAAGTAAAAGTTAAAATTTTGTTTGATTCAAGTGCTACAGATAGTTTCATTTCACCAATTACATTAGAAAAATGTGGGTTGGCAGCCTATCAGCACGATGACTTTAAGCAATTTAAGGTGGCTTCTGGGATAAAACAAGCAATACAACCTAGTGTTGACCAATGTTAGGTAAACCTCGGGGTGTGTATAACTAATTTTAAGGCATACATCATAGCATTGGGGATGTATGATGTAATTATTGGAATGGACTGGCTAGAAGCTCATCAAGCTTTGGTAGACTGTTTCAAGAATAAGGTGATTTGTTTAGATGATGAAGGCCAATTGATATTTTTGGAATCAACAGAGGAGTGTCGCTACGATTCATATCCATGATGAAGATAAAACATTGTCTTTGACAAGGTTGCAAGCTATATGTGGTCGAGGCTGTAAGTGACCAGAAAGGACCCTCCCTAGATCAACACCCAATTCTGTCAGAATTCAAGGATGTTTTTCCTAAGGAATTGCCTAGATTACCTCCTGTAAGGGAAATTGATTTCAAAATCGACCTAAAACTTGGTGCAAAACCAATATCTAAGACACCCTACAGGATGTCAACTCTAGAACTTTGTGAGTTTCAGATGCAGTTAAAAGAGCTCTTAGACTTGGGATTTATCAGACCCAGTATTTCACCTTCGAGTGCACTAGTGATTTTTGTCAAGAAGAAGGATGGTTCCTTAAGGCTATGCATAGATTATAGGGACTTTAATAGAGCCACAATAAAGAATAGGTACCCGATTCCTAGAATATATGACCTATTTGATCAAATGAAGGGAGCAGCAGTTTTCTCAAAGATCGATCTACGATCTGGATACCACCAATTGATGATTAAGGAAGGTGACATCTCAAAAATTTCATTTCGAACTCGATTTGGACATTAAGAATTCATAGTTGTTCCATTTGGTTTGACCAATGCACCAGCAGTATTCATGAGCCTCTTGAATGGTGTGTTCAGGAAGTATTTGGACCAATTTGTGCAAGTCTTTATGGACGACATTCTTGTGTATTCCAAGAATGAAAAGGAGCATGAAAAGAACCTAAGGGTTGTATTGACTTGATTAAGGGAAAATCAATTGTATGGAAAATTTTCAAAACGTTCCTTCTTTCAGAAGAAAGTTCATTACCTTGGGCACATCATTTAAGGAGAAGGGATTTCAATTGCCCGGAAAAGGTAAAGGCCATAATGGATTCGCCAGTACCGAAAAATGCTCATGAGGTTCATAGTTTTATGGGGCTAGCAGGGTATTATTGCAGGTTTGTGGAAGGGTTTTCAAGGATTGCAAAACCCATCACCACATTACAGCAAAAGGGGGTCAGGTATGAATAGTCAAATGAATGTGACACTGCATTCATAGAACCAAAGAGGTTTCTAACTAGTGCACCGATCCTTCGAGTACCGGACATGGAAAAAGACTTCATTGTCTGCACCGATGCTTCGAAGCAAGGATTGGGATAAGTATTGATGCAAGAAGGTGTAGTAATAGCTTACGCATCTAGAAAATTGAAGAAACATGAAGAGTTGTATGCTACCCATGACTTAGAATTAGCAGTAGTGATGTTAGCTTTGAAAATGTGGAGACACTACCTCGTTGGGAGAAAAATTGAGTTAAGAACAAATCATCAAAGCCTGAAGCAACTCTTCACTCAAAGGTATTTGAATGATAGACAAAGGCGGTGGAGTGAATTCATGAGTGTGTATGATTTTGAGATCTCATACATTAAGGGAAAGGAGAATGTGGTGGATAATGTACTAAGAAGGAGACCATGAACCTTCTCCCTCGTAGCCTTAAAGGTAAATTTGAGGGAACGTGTGTTGGAGAAACTCTTTGAAGATAGTTGGTATCTAAAGGTTATATCAGCACTCCAAAGTGGGAAGCAGATAGAACCAAAGTTTGATGGATATGTCCTTGAACTAGATGGACTATTGAGATTTCAAGGGAGAATGTACATACCTAAGGAAGGGGGTATAAGAAGGCCATCCTCGAAGAGTCACATAGAGCACTCTATTATGCACATCCTGGAGTGAATAAGATGTACACGAACATGAAGAAACTCTTCTTTTGAGCAGGCATGAAGCATGACATAGTCCAGTTTATCGCCAAATGTCTTGAACGTCAACGAGTGAAGGTTGATCATCGCCATCCAGCAAGACTCCTACAACCACATGACATCCCTATGTCTAAATGGGAGGTAATTTCTATGGATTTTGTTGTGGGTTTGCCACTTACGTCACAAAGGCACAATGCTATATTGGTTATAGTTGATAAATTGACCAAAAGTGCCCATTTCATTCTAGGAAGGGACACTTACGATGTTACTGATGTGGCATGAGTTTTTATAAGTGAAGTTATTTGACTACATGGGCTACCCATGAAGATAATTTTTGATAGAGACTCTTGATTTACATCTAGGTTTTGAACAAGTTTGCAGTCAACACTGGGGACTCAGCCAAACCTAGGCACTGCATATCATCCAAAAACAGATGGGCAAACTGAAAGAGTAAATCAGGTTATGGAAGACATGCTTCGAATGTACGTCATGGATAATCAAACTTGGTGGGAAAGGTACTTACCATTGGTAGAGTTTGTGTATAATAACAGTTACCATAGTTCAATCGGGATGCCTCCTTATCAAGCTTTATATGGAAGGCCATGTAGGAAGCCATTAAGTTGGGAAAAGTTGGAGGACCAAGTAATAGTTGGGCCAAAATTAGTTCAATAAATGGAGGAACAGGTAAGACAGATTCAACAAAGGTTAAAGGAAGCACAAGATAGACAGAAGAGTTATGATGATTCACATAGGATTGATCGCAGTTATGAAGTAGGGGAACAAGTTTTTATTCGTATTCGACCCAACAAAAGCATCATTCTGTTTTGGAAAGGGACAAAGTTGTAACCTCGGTTCGTAGGACCTTTTAGGATCAAGGAGAATATTGGACCAGTTGCCTATCGTCTTGTACTGCCACTCCATTTGTATAAAACTCATGATGTTTTTCATGCATCTATTTTACGACTTTATGTTTATGATGAATCTCACAGACTGGATTGAAGGGAATTGCAAGTCTCGGACATGAGAACCATAGTGGTCGAACCGTTACACATATTGGACCGTAGGGTTTCACAGCTTAGACGCCACATGGTGGACCAGGTTAAGGTCCAGTGGGACAAGTATAGCCCAGGATCTACTACCTAGGAGTATGCAGAGACTATACGTTGTGACTACCCCTCACTTTTTGAGCATCTATGATGCCCATTTGACTTAGATAGCTACCTATTCTAAGGCTCTATTTTATAGTTCCATGTTATTTATTTATGAACGCTATGTAATATTGATGCATTTAGTTGGACATATGAAACTATTTATGTAAATCATTATATGGATTAGGCATTGATAATGGAAATGTTTGATGTATGACCTAATGTATGACTTACTTGGTGATGATTTATCTAGTGCATGACTTATTAGAGTTATTGTTGTTTCATGTATGGCTTAAGTGGATATGATTTAATGAAGGACTTAGTGAAATTATGATTTATATAATGTAAGATTTATTTCTAGTATGAACTAAAAAATTGACATGTGGATATTAGACTCAATATCATGATGTTTAAATCACCTATATATATATATATATATATATATATATATTGTTGTTATATATATGCATGAATGAGAACTAACCTGCAGATTGGAAAGAACTATATGATAACCAAGATCTACTCTTCCATTACGGAAGGTCGAGACATCTAATGAAGAAAGGTATGATCTACATCGTTCTATTACATTTTGTATCCACTTGATATGCACTCTTATAACATGGGTAAAATGTAAATGGCAGGTGACAAGACTACCTGATTGGATTATTCGATGATAAGTATCCAAGCAGCGTTGTAGTGTGGTCCATATTAGGGTGTTGACCCTAGTTGTGAGGACGAGTGGAGGTATTTCCTACTGTGTAACCTCCAAACCTGGAATCGTGGGAGGACAGTGATGGAAACGATCCCCCTAGACGTGTGATGATGATTTCCAGTTGCCTGCTAGGAAGGTTAGGTCAATATAGTCGACACTTCGACCATATTGGTTTTATCAGCGGTTATATTGGTATAGTTGATGCCACGGTATATAGAAGCAGAGGATGGATAGGGTGGGAACAGAAGTAGGTTAGGAAGGATAGGAGGATATAGATTAGTTGGAGACTCTTGATGGGATGTGATGTCATTGTCTAACTTATCAAATTTTACTACTATAACTCTCTTTCTATTTTGTTATGCCTTATTGTCAAACTTCTTCGAACTCCTTGTATCTTTTTCACTCTAACTTCGGAACGAAGTTTTCTGAAGGAGGGGTGTATGTAATGCCCTACTTAATCTTATCATGTAAATTTCATTAGTGTTTAAATTACCTGAAAATATTGACTTATAATTATCAAGAAATATTGGTACATACCTACATTGGTGAAAATGTAAATTTATTACTAATATAAATTTTATTATTGTTATTACTCAATTCCCAACTTGTCTTCTCAAATTTAAATCTCATAGGATATGGTCTCCTTTCATTTATTCTGATTTAAATATCCATATATTATCCTCAAAATGTCCTCTCAAATTTACTTGGGAGAAGATATGGTCCTCTCCACTTAATTACCAAATTATATATCCATATCTTATCCCCAAAATGTCCTCTCAAATTTACTTGGGAGAAGATATGGTAGGAAAATTAAAATGAAATGATGAGGGGGTAGTTATGACATTAATGATATGTGGTTGAGGTGGATGGGAGAAAGAGGCATAAAAGGGGAAGAATGATGAGAGGAGAGGGGGATCTTTGGTCTTGGTTTGGCTTTGGTTTTGGTTGTGGCTTTTTGGAGGATTTTGTTTTGGGAGGAAGGTGGAGAAAAGAGAAGGGAGAGAAGGAGAGTATTTGCTTAACTTTCACACACTACATCTAGTTGGACTTGGGCTCGAAGGGCTAGGGAACCTATGGAGGTTTCCTGGGCTAGGAAATAGTTCCTAGTTGTTTGGAAGGAAAATCCAATCAGGTAGTCAAGAGGAGCATCCCAAAAAAGTCAGGAGCTCAGGAGCATTTCAACTAAGCTATTGGAATAGGTATTCCTTTGTTTATTGATTACTTATGTAAGTGGTTGCAATGAAATTCTTACTTATTTAAATTGTGGGAAACAAATTTTAATGGGAAATTATCATCAATTAAATTTTTAGATAGAAATAAGTTATTTCCCATTTTATTGTATTTAAAATTAGACAAATTTAGTTTTTAGTTACAGGACCCTAGGATGGAGCCTCACGGAGGAACTATAAAATTGCACTGGAAAGTGCCATAATATCAAGCTAACCTTGGGGGAATATGTATTGAATAGTCCAATGCTTTACGTTCCAATGGGTGGTGTTGATGTTGTACTAGGAGTCCAATGGTTGCAATATTTGGGGAAGGAAGCTTTTAATTTTCAAGAACTTTTCTTGAAATTTTTTTGGGAAGGAAAGGAAATTAAATTAAGGGGTATCGCAGGGAAATCGATGAAAATAAACAACTATAATGACATGACAAAGCTTTTTAAGAAAGAAAAATCATGGTGTAGTTGCATAATTATGCTCACTAAAGGTTCAAACATCAATATAATTTATTTCTCCATATCTCCAAAAAGTCTTAGACAATCATTCCAAGGTATTTGAGACTCCTAAAGGCCTCTCACCTATTCATGATTATGATCATGCTACTTACTTGATTCCAAGAATTGTTCCTCCAAACATTGGGCCTTATAGATATCCCTATGCCCAAAAGAGTAAAATTGAACATATGGTTGCATAAATGCTAGAGGTTAGTATAATTCATCCTAGTCAAAGTTCTTTCTCTACTCCAGTAGTATTGGTGCACAAGAAGTATGGATCATGGTATATGTGTCCAGATTATAGTGAGCTCAACAAGCTCACTATTAAAGATAAATTTCCTAGACCTGTCATTGATGAATTGTTGGATGAATCAGATGGATCAATTTACTACACCAAGTTGGATCTTCATTCAGGATATCATCAAATTAGAATGAAGATTGAAGACATTCCAAAAACAACATTTAGAACTCATGAAGGTCATTATTATTTTTTGGTCATGCCTTATCGCCTTACTAATGCACCTTCCACATTTCAAGGTTTGGTGAATTCCATTTTTAAACCCTTCCTTGCAAAAATTGTGTTAGTAATTTTTTATGATATGCTAATCTACAACAAGTCTTGGAAGGTTCATATTCAACAGTTTGACAGGGTGCTCAAACTATTGGGAGAGAAATAATTATATGGAAAAACCTCCAAGTGTGTCTTTGGAGTATAAGGGGTGGAATATTTGGGTCACATTATATCTCATGAGGGTGTTAAGGTAGACCCTAACAAAATTAAATCCATTAGGAAAAGGAAAATCCCCACAACTCTAAAGCATCTTCGAGGATTTCTCAGATTGACAGGGTATTGTCTAAAGTTTGTTAAGAATCATGGCATGATAAAAGTGCCTATAACAACATTATTGAATAAAGATGCATTTTGTTGGACTCCATGAGTAAATAAGGCATTTGAAGATATTAAAGAGACAATGTGCCAAGCACTGGTCTTAGCTACACCAAACTTCACAAAAACCTCTATTATGGAATGTTACACCTCAAGAAATGGAATTGGTGTTGTTTTAATACAAGAAGGAAGACCCATTGCTTTGAAAGTCGTCCCATCAAGGGAGAGTATTTACAAAAAATTATTTATGAGAAGGAAATGTTGGCAATACTACATGCACTAAAGTAATGGTGACCTTACCAACGGGAAGACACTTCAAGGTAAAAACAGATCATGATAGTCTTAAATACTTTTTGGAACAAAGACTATCTTTAGAAGAGTAGCAAAAATGGGTCACAAATATGTTGGGTTATGACTTGAAAAGTGTTGTTGCAGATGCACTCTCAAGAAATGATGAGGATGTGGAAGCATTGCTCTGTTTCAATTCTATCATCCAACCTAATTGGATAACTGAAGCAAGGGATGAATGGAAGAATGGCAAAGAGGTATGGACACTCATTCAAAAGATGCAACAAGATCTGAGTACATTTGATACATTTATCTAAAAAAATTATTCATTATGGTACAAGTATTACTTATATCTCTGTAAGAATTCCCAAATCAAAAAATATTCTTTTGGAATTTCACACCTCCCCCTTGAGAGGGCACTCAATATTTTTAAAAACTTACCACAGGGTCAAGAAGGATTTTTTTTACGGTGCCCTTAAATCTGATATTTGAGAGTTTGTGGCAGAATGTTTGGTTTGCCATCAAAATAAAGTTGCGATAATTAAGACCCTGAGTCTGTTACAACCTTTAGCCATTCCAAGCGAACGTTGGGAGGAGGTATCAATGGATTTTTTCACAAGTTTACCCAAGTATGAAGGAAAGATTGGCATCATGGTGGTAGTTGAAATACTTATTGTTGGGCCTCCAAAATGTCTTCAAAAATGACATCCACTTTCACCTTTATCGCCACCATTTCACTCACATGTCGCAACTCCATAACCATATAACCTTTCATTAGCCACCATTTTCATAAATATATGGGTTAGGATCCTTATTTACCAAAGTTCTTTATTTTATGTGTTTAAAGTGAATTTATGATTAAAACCTAGGAAATTAACATGGTTTCATGTATCTGTATATGTGGCTTGAGTTTCATGACATTTGTAGGTCATTTTGGAAGCTTCCAAGGCACCCTTACGTAGCCTCCAATGCTCAAATTCGAATTCCCTTCAAAGGAGATTTGGATAAAAGTCAAAGAAGGATATGTGTCCTATTTGGATTGTAACTCTATGAGGTGTCTCATCATTTCTTATTTGGATTACAAGTCTATGAGACACTTAGGGGATATGTGTCTCATTATGAGCTATTTGGTTGTAACTATATGAGATTTTAGTGGATCCTCATTAAATAGAGTAGCTTGTTATGTTTTTGTATAAATAGGAGAGCCTTCTCCTTTGAAAGGCGTGTGTAAAGTTAGAGAAATGCTCATGTTTTTAATAGAGAATTTGGAGCTTATACTTGGAGATTTGAAGATTTAGTTTTGCTTGCATATGGAGCTTCTTCAACTTGCCATCTCT
>APFE030353428.1:52182-74121 GCA_000404065.3 Pinus taeda
TCAATTCATTGTATAATTGAATAAAGGATCAGGCCAAGAAGGTGACTTCAAATTGGGTGATTGAATGTTCAACCTATGCAATCATTGAGCTTTACTTTTTTGTGCTTTTATATTTTCTTTTAAAATCCTCATTTAATTACATTAACTGATATTCCTAAAGATCATTCTAAGAAATTGATTTAATCATATTTCCAGATTGAATGGTTGAATATTTAATGCATGCAATTACTAAGTTATTTTATGCACACTTTACTTGATTTTCTAGGACATTAGAAGTTAAAGTATAAATAGTTGCTTACACATCATCTCAAGAAGGTAACACTTCATAATTGAATGCTGGAGTAACTGAGTATACATTAGTTGTTTTTTATTTCACAGGTTAGTTGAATTTCATTTTCATTATTTGATTTCATAGAATAGATGAATTGGTTTTTGTTATTTTGTAGTTAGGTTGATCTAAACTGAAAGACAATTTCGAGCACATATAGTGCACACATGCTTCACAAGTTTACGAAACCCCCGGGTTGACAAATTAAATGATAGGCAATCACTTTGCCCCAACATTTTGGCGTCATTGCCGGGGAAGTGTGCATAGGAACTAACTTCCAGTTTAGAGTGTATTTTATTTGTTTTTGTTTTTACTAACCATTTATAGACAAAGGATCTAGAATACAGCCCAAAGAGTACATTGAGGAATGGTATCAAGAAGCGGTTATGCAACAATATTCATCAATTCTTCAAGAGATCCTTGCGGCAAATCTAAATATTAAAACGATTTCTCATGTCCTCATACACAATCAGGTACATTTCGCAAATTTGGATATGAACATTTTAGAAAGTCTAATTCGTAAATGGCTCCATTGGAAACATTCATATACTTAATAAAAAAAAAAAAAGGATAAACTAGGAAATAAAATCAAGCTTGATTGCATTTTTTTTAAGAGTTCTTGATTGCATTTTTTTTTAGAGTTCTTGATTGCACCTCTTTTTAGAGTTCTTGATTGCATTTTTTTTAGAGTTCTTGATTGCACATTTTTTTAGAGTTCTTGATTGCATTTTTTTTTAGAGTTCTTGATTGCATTTTTTTAAGTTTTTAGACTTTAAAATCTTCTAGAATTTTACTTATTTTCTTGCATTTCTTCATTAGCCTCACAAAAATATTTTCAATTAAAAAAAAAAAAACAAAACAAAACAAAAAAAACAAAAAAACAAAACAAAACAAAACAAAAACAAAAACAAAAAAACAAAAAACATAAAACATAAAACATAAAAAAATTTCATGTTTTTGAATAAGGAAAATGTGGATTTTTTTCTCTTTTTTCCTAAAGAAATTAACAATCTAGGTTCTCATGCAACCTGCAAGCAAAAAATATTTTGGCATTAGCTTGGAATCCAAATCCAAAATTCCTCATTTTAAAAAAAAATGAATAAAAATAAATAAAATTAGATCTTGCTTTAAAAACGCTGCATATTTGGCATATCAAAGGTTCAAATGATTCCATTCTGATTCAATATGGATCAGTTATCTTCTACAAATCTCCTTCCAGTGTCATTTTCAAGTAATGGCATGACCGAACGACTTGCATTAATATGGAGGCAGATTAGAGTGCCCCTTATTGCTCCATTGTTGAGATTTATTGTTGGTATTTGCTTGATAATGTCTCTAAGGAGAAGGTTTCATCAACTCATACCTGTCTCAAGCCATGCCTAATATACATCTAAAGGCTTCATCTAAAGGTTGTAAAGCTCAAGGATGCTCCCTCGAGCTCACCCAAATTGTAGATTTGAATGGTGGGCACATTGAGGTATGCATATCTCTGAGAGTCCACCCAAATGAGAGGCAAAGAGTTGTTGTGTTGATATCCATACTTAAAGGGAAATCTAATCCTTGGCCTCTTCAATATACAGATGCGTTGTGTATGTGGTTAATTTCACAGGGATTTATAAATTGACTTGCCTCGTCTACCGCGTGAAACCCCTACCTTTCAATACGTTGAGAGGGATATTGAGATTCAGTTCCACGGCCGCTGGCATAAATATCCATCTATACGTCCGCCATCAATTACCGAGACACAGCTTAGGCTTCGTTTCTAATGAAGTAACTACAAGTAGTTCAGAGAAAAGGTAGTTCTATATCAAAGATAGAGGTCCTCGACGGACTATTATTGACTAAAACCAGACTTACCCATGAACACTTCTGCTCATCCTTATCCATGCTTGGCGGTGAACATGAAAGACCCAGCAGTTACCTAAGCAGAAGAAATGTGTAACAAACTTAAAAACATCAATTTTAAAACGCAATTTCAGGCCAAATGAAAATGAATTTCGGAAAACTGAGACATGGGATTTTCTTAGAGTAGGTCAAATTAAATAACCTAGAAATGATTTCCTCAATTTCACAACCGTTTGAGAGAAATATGAGATTCCTGGAGACCCTGTTTCGTTGACTGCGTGAGGAAAAATGATTTCTATTTAATACATGGTGAACTGTTTAAACACGACACGTTGAAGAGGGAATAATTCAAATTAAAAACAAACTCTACTGGCTGGAATTTCCTTGTCGGTTACAATAAATTCAATGATGGAAACTCCCTGGTGTTGTTCATTGTATTTTGAACTCTTGCAATTATCTCAAGCATACCCTTCTCTACTTCGGTTAAATACAATCCTGTGAAAGCTAGAATATCTTTATGGTCGTCATGGTATATGCTGATATATCAAATGCACTCAAAATTGTTTATTGAACCCTTGAATGTACGCTTTAGCGGTGAATTGGCTTTGAATTACGTGGTGTACCTTTTCAAGCATTCAAACCATGTATATGCATTGAACTATTATATTGAAGAGCATGAGTTTGGTTGAATAATTTAATTATATATGTGTTGCATTTAGTTCTATTCAAGGCTACTGTGTTTTTTTTTTTTAATTCTATATGGCTTATGACATATGTTGGAGTGAATTCATGCCCATGAGGCATTGCAATTATCACTGGATTTTGGCTCCAGTAAACGACAACATTGTTTCTTGCTCTTTGAATTCCTTTTTGGTTATTTACTGACTTGGGTTGTTTATTAAGGATTTTAGCTATAGAAACTATACACATTCTACAGTTGAATAGCGATTCTGTAGCTAATTGACAATTCTGCAACTAAACAATGATTCTACAGCTAATCAACAATTCTACAGTTGAACAACGAACTGCAGCTAATCAACAATTCTACAGCTGAACAACAATTCTGCAACTAATCGACAATTCTGCAGCTGGAAAACAATTATGCAACTATGCATTTAAATCAATGATTTATTTGTCAAACAATACATTCTAACCATAAATTCATGATCAACATGCCATTTCATCTGCTTACATCATCTTTCACTATAGCATCATGTTCCCATGCCACATTTTACATGACAATTTTCATTGTTTCATAAAAATTTCAAAACAGTCTAACTTTCTCATACGACATCGGAATTCGGTGATTCAAGCGTCGATGGAAATATCTCGATGAGATATAAAAAATGAGGAAGCTATTATCATATTTTGAAATAGCAAAGAATGAAGAAATTTCTGAAAAGAAACAACAGGTAACTTGAGGCACTACTTTCGACACAGGTATAAACTCTTTTGGTTTTCTTTCATGAACTTGTTTAATAGTACCGATTCTTATTTTTTTATGTAAGTGCCATTAACAGAGAGATTGATCACCTCTCTATTTTGATAACCTTACAATCCATTGGAGAAGAAGTACTAGTTTTTACAGGTTCCAGGAGGAAGAACAGATGACCATAAGCAAATAGTGTCTCTTAAAGACCACATTTATTTCACAAGAAAATGATCAGAGCAGCAATAGAGATGAAACATCAATGCATGAGCACATGCTAATGCATATCAGACCAGTAGTTGCAAACCTTTCAGATGCCAATGTTTCCATTGCATCCATACTCCTTTAGTCAATAAAACTTTCATCTCATTTCCTTTGCAGTCGCATTGCATTTCACTTAGTCAGTCAATAAAATTCTCATGTCATTTTCCTTCACTGCTCATTTTTATTCATAGAAACTATATTTTCCTACCTTGCTTTCACTAACTCATAACCCATTTTCATAAAGACATTCAGCTCGCTTACATGCTGATTTGTCCTTTTACTTTCCATTCACTTGTCATTTTCCTTTCTGTTAAATAAACCTTGATCCACTGCAAAATTTTCCATTCATAGTCCTTCAGAATCATTGTTTCATGCTCATGTTAGATGATGGAGGATTCCTTAAGGCCTTCCTTCTAACAAGCCTTGGCCTATCGACATCGACACATTATCTAGGTTTAGGGCTAGAGTCATTATTAGTATCTTGAGGCTTGTATGCATCAATGACGAGTTCTCTCGTTGACAATCATGGGAATACATCAATGTCCCTTGATCATTAGATCTTGCAAGTGGCTCGACATCGGATCATTTATTCGCCCTTCACAAGATGTACTTAGGTACCTTGGCACTCGTTGACATTAATAGCGAGTTTGCCTCGCATTGGTTAACGACATTCATCAATGGTCGGTAATCCAATGCCCTCTCTTCATGCTAGATACCAACACATTTATTTGCATGACAAGAGTTGTACCATTAGTTTTATAGTGATTGAAGACTATATCATTTCAACATTTTGCAGAAAATACAACAGATTTAGCAGCAGAAATAAAGAATCCACTTCACAACCTCATCCACCATTTATGCAACCAAGAAGCAAATGAATTCTACATTTCATTCCATGATCCAGAAGCAGCCACACTCTTCAATTTCCATAACTCATACACATTGAAGGTAAGTGAAGGTATGTGGTTTTCCAATATTTAGTCATGCAATTCCTTAAAATACTAAAATTATAACTTTGGGAAATTCCTCACTTCCTCTTTCAAATTGTCATATCTTTAGTTGGGGGGAAGGGACATCATTTCATATTCATATATCATACACCATCAAACATTTTCATTTCATCCTAACATACTTGTCCTAACAATTATGATTGCATTATGGTTCAAAAAGTTATATGATTTGCAAATAATGCCTAAATTATGAGCACGCTATATGGCTGATTTTAAAGATGCATTATTAAATATGTTCAATGAATCTTGCTGCAACAAAAAGAAACAAGGTATTGAAACACAAGAACCAATACCAATTAGAATTTGGTTGAAACACAAGAAC
The DNA here is from genome assembly GCA_000404065.3 of Pinus taeda. Classification (NCBI taxonomy): domain Eukaryota; kingdom Viridiplantae; phylum Streptophyta; class Pinopsida; order Pinales; family Pinaceae; genus Pinus; species Pinus taeda. The sequence goes on from APFE030353428.1 coordinate 57,381, forward strand.
TGACCAAACATGTTGCAATTCAATGTATGACAAGGAATACTTTGCAAAAATAAATAAAAATGTCAAACGCAAAGTTTAAGGACATATGATATAATCCAAGCTCATTCAAAAGCAAAGACGTTGCAAGCAAATCAAAGGAATTAATGTAATATTTGCATGGGGACATGCAATTACTCTAGTTGGGGGGTATGTTTGGCCTCCAAAATGTCTTCAAAATGACATCCACTTTCAACTTTATTGCCACCATTTCACTCACATGTCGCAACTCCATAACCATATAACCTTTCATTAGCCACCATTTTCATAAATATATGGGTTAGGATCCTTATTTACCAAAGTTATTTATTTTATGTGTTTAAAGTGAATTATGATTAAAAACTAGGAAATTAACATGGTTTCATGTATCTATATATGTGGTTTGAGTTTCATGACATGTGTAGGTCATTTGGAAGCTTCCAAGGCACCCTTATGTGGCCTCCAATGCTCAAATTTGAATTCCCTTCAAAGGAGATTTGGATAAAGGTCAAAGAATGATATGTGTCCTATTTGGATTGTAACTCTATGAAGTGTCTCATCATTTCTTATTTGGATTAGAAGTCTATGAGATACTTAGGGGATATGTGTCTCATTATGAGCTATTTGGTTGTAACAATATGAGATTTTAGTGGATCCTCATTAAATATGGTAGCTTCTTATGTTCACTACAAGAAAAAAGGTCATTGGTGAGGGTCATGCTTGTGACGTACCTTTAAGGTCCGTCACCAATGTCACATATGGTGACGGTCTTTAAAAAAGCGTTGTTGTAAGTGTATATAGTGATGATCCTTTAAGGTTTGTCACAAAATCCATTTTCAATGACACTTTTGGTGAGGGTCGTTAAAGGCCCATCACTAATTCTCTCTTTGGTGACACTTTTGGTGAGGGTCGTTAAAGTCCCATCACTAATTCTCTCTTTGGTGACACTTCTAGTGGCGATCTTTTATTGACCATCACCAATGATCTTTTCGATTACTTTTGGTGATGGACAATAAATGTTCGTCATCATTGATCATTCCAATGAGTTTTTATGACGCTTCATGCTTTTGATGGACCTTTAAGGTCTGTCACCAATGTCGCATATGGTGACGGTGTTCAAAAGATCGTTGTTGTAAGTGTATATAATGATGGTCCTTTAAAGTTTGTCACCAAAGCCATTTTCAATGACACTTTTGGTGAAGGTCATTAAAGGCCCGTCACTAATTCTCTCTTTGGTGACACTTTTGGTGAGGGTCGTTAAAGGCCCATCACTAATTCTCTTTTTGGTGACACTTCTAGTGACGATCTTTTATTGACCCTCACTAATGCTCTTTTTGGTTACTTTTGGTGACGGTAAAAAAAAAAAATCGTCATCATTGATCATTCCAATGAGTTTTTGATGATGCTATGTACCTATTACTATATTTTTTGTCAAAACATAACGATTTAAGACCATTATTCTGGAGTCCTTTTCATTATGTTTCCAAGGCCATAGTGGTTAGAGTTAGTCAATTTTTTAAGAAGTAATTAGTGTGTATCATTTCCCTCAAGTCATAAGAATATAGCTTTCCTATTAGTCAACCCATGATGCATCTCTATTAGGTTTATTATCTAGAAAATTCCTTTTAGATAAGGTTCCTGTAGTGTGTGTAGGAACTATATTATTTAATACATAATCAAGCTTTGTTAATTATGTTAATGAGAGAGACCTAGCACTCCCCAACACTTATGGCACACCTTAACCTACTTTGGAACACACTAACATTCCTTGGCACCTCACATGTCTTGGAACATATTTGTGCTTGGAACATCTTTGTATCTAAAACATCTTGCCATGAGTAGGATACCCAAGCACATGTTGGCATGCCCTAACATAACATAGCACTCTATTAGCATGTGTTGGCATGCCCTATAGTCCTTAGCATGCCCTAGAATACTTTGGCATAATATTGCATTGACATACATTAACACTTGACACACATTGGTACTTGGAATGCATTGGAACATATTATTAGTGTTCCTAACATTCCCCTTTTGAAAAATATAAAGTCCCAACTTATTAACCTTATTATGTGTTCATTTCCTTGCATTTTAGCTTGGTTATTCATTTTGTTTCCTTGAAACTCCTTGACACATATTGGCATACTCTGGCACCCTACACATCCTAGCATGTCTTAGCACCTAACATGTCTTGGCATGCCTTGGCACTATTTGGCACATGTTAGCACACCTTGAAACTACTTAGCATACTCTAGCACTTCTTGACATGCCCTGATAATCCATGGCATGCCTTACCCATGCTTAACATACCTTGTCATTCCCTCCTTGTCATGACAACTAGCACTCATTGACACTCCCTGACACACCCTCATATTCATTCACTTCCATGCATTTTGACCTAGTGCTCCCTTGTGTTGTCCTAGTACTCCCTAACACTCCTCAACATGCATTAGCACTCCCTAAAACTCCTTAGCACGCATTAGCACACCTTGGTGCTTCGCACATCTTGCTATGCTTCCCTAGCACTCTAGCATGCCTTAGTACTGCATAGAATACCTTGTCACTCCCTCCTTAGAATACTTGGAACTCACTGACACTTCTTTTCCATGCATTTAAAACTAGTGTTCCCTTGTGTTTCCTTGGCAATTGGCCCTAATATTCCCTAGCATGCATTCGTGCCACACCGTGGCACCTAGTACATCATGACATGCCTTAGCAGTTGGCTTGTCTTAACATGCCTAACATGCATTGGAATTTTCTAGCATGTGTTAGTACTTCCTAGCACACCTTATCGCTCCCTAATTGTCATGCCCTCATAGATAGCATTACTATTTTTCCAACTTGGGAACCCAACCAAGTCGTTGGCAAGACAATGTTGTGCCCAACCCAAAGTTTCCCTTTGTCTAAAATTGCTTTGAACAACCCCTTATAATTGTAACCATAGGCTTGACTCCTACAATTCCTATTCTAACCTTCTCCTAACACACTTTGTCCTTGAGACACCTGGAATTCATTGACACTCCTTGGCACACAAACTTATTTTCTCATTTCAGTGTATTTTGACCTAGTTCTCCCTTGTGATGCCCTAACACTTCGTAACTTTCCTCAACATGCATTGGAAAATTTTGACATGTGTTAGCATGATTTTTCATTCCTTGGCACGCCCTAACACTCAGCTATAATGCCCTCACAACTATCGACCCTTACTTTTTTTGGGACTTGGGAACCCAACCAAGTATTGACTCGACTACAAAAAATTGACTAAGTTACAGTTACTACAACTAATCTATGCCTTGTTCACCTAAGAACTGAATATAACTCATATTAGGCTACTCATATATCATTTCAACTTATCTAACTTACAAGTTACAAGTTACCATGTCAAGGCTCATGTCCAACTGTGACCTAAAACAACTAAGAAACATAGTTTACATCTTGACATGCCATAACACTTGGCACATCTAACAATCCATTGGCACTATGTAGCACGTGTTAGCACCCCCTACATTCCTTGACATGATTTGGCATGATTTGGCACTCCCTGTCACTCCCTGACATGCCCTAGCAATCTAGCATGCCTTGGCACTACTAGCATATAACCTTGTCACTCCCTCCTTAACACACCTGAAACTCACTAACACACCCTATCACACACTCTTATTCGTTCATTTCCATGCATTTTGAGCTAGTTCTCCCTTGTGTTTCCATGACACTCCCTAACACTTCCTAACACCTAGCACATCTTGGCATGTCGCCCTGGCACTCTAGCATTCCTTGGTACTACCTATCATACCTTATCACTCACTCCTTAACACACCTAGAACTCACAAACACTCCCTGCCACATACACTTATTCATTCATTTCCATGCATTTGAAACTAGTGCTCCCTTTTGTTTATGTGGCACTCCCTAACACTCCCTGGCATGCATTCGCACACCCTAACACTTGGCACATCTTGGCATATCATTTCCCTGGCCTCCAGCATGCCTTAACACTGAAAATAATATCTTATCACTCCCTCAACACACTTGGAACTCACTAACACTTCCTTTCACAAAATCTCATTCATTCATTTCCATGCATTATTTTGACCTAGTGGTCCCTTGTGTTTCCATGGCACTTTGTAACACTTCCTAGCATGCGTTGGCACACCTTGGCACTTGGCACATCTTGGTCAAATACTGCCTTCGCACTCTAGCATTCCTTAGCACTGCTTAGCATACCATGTAACTCCCTCCTTAACACACTTGGAACTCGTTGCACTCCCTATCACACACTCTTATTCATTCATTTCCATGCATTTTGACCTAGTGCTCCCTTGTGTCTCCCTAGCACTTGCTAACACTCCTAGCACACATTGGCACATCTTGGAACTTGGTACATCTTCACATGCTTCCCCAACACTGTAGCATGCCTTGGCGCTACCTAACATACCTTGTCACTCCCTCCTTAGCACACCTGGAACTCACTAACACTCCCTATCACACACTCTTATTCATTCATTTCCATGCAATTGAAACTAGTGCTCCCTTGTGTTTCCTGACACTCCTAGCATGTGTTTCCGCCACACCCTAAAACCTAGCACATCTTGGCATGCCTTAGAACTTGGCATGAATTGGCATGAATTGGCATGTGTTGGCATGAAAATGGGAATGGGGAAGAGACTATGGGTTAATGCTCAAGTTGCCAACAAGGCTTCGTTGTAGTCCAGAACAATGTCGACATTTTCACCTTACCAAGAGAGGATAAGGAGTCTCACCTGAGGCGTGTCATGACTGAAGTGTGAGGGGGTAGAATGAGGCACCCAAGGAATCGCAACCCACAACCAATCTTAACTCATAACAATTAAATACCTACTATAATCCAACCATACTATTCTACTCACATTACCTTAGGATTCATACAACATATAGATAGATATTTAAATTTTTTAAAGAACCAATATAGAACTCAGTTGTCTCTTTCATTATGCTTCATAGAAAGAAATACATAAATAAGTACAGAAGGCTCGAAGCTTGATCATCAACAACAAGAATGACCCAACCCATAGAACAAAGACCAACAGAGCAAGGGTGTACCCACCTTCCACAACTCAGGAAGGCTACATTGGTTCCTAGCTCACTTGATTCATCAACAACTAGTATTCACCAACCCTTTCCCATCCTTTCATTTTCCTTTTATCATATGCTCCACACCTATACTGCCAATTCCACTTATTTCCTGCTCAGCTAACTCTGCCTTTAGCTTCATTTTCTCTCTACTTGCTCGACTGCTCTTTCTCTCCCCTGCCACCTTTCCACAACTGTCGAACCACTCATGGTTCTAGTTCCCCCCTTCAGCTATCAGCTTCGCAACTTGATCGACGTCCCCGCCACTTGTTCCTGTCTTGTCTTCTCACAAAAACTCAAAAAGAAGGCCCTAACAACATGCCTAACATGCCTTCAAACTCTCTAGCATGTGTTAGCACTTCTAGGCATTTCCTAGCACATGTTGGCACTCCCTAGTTGTCATGCCCTTATAGATAGCCTTACCTTTTTTGCGACTTGGGAAACCAACCAAGTCATTGAAAAAATAATGTTGTGCCTAGCCCTGACACTCCCCAACACTCCTTGGCATGCATTTGCACTGTCTGGCATGTGTTAGTACACCCTGGCACTCCTTAACTATGATGCCCTCACAACTACCCTTACATTTTTTGCAACATGGGAACCGAACCAATTCTTGCCTCAACTATAACAAAAACTTGACCAAGTTACAATTACTACAACTAGACTATGCCTTGTTCACCTAAGAACTTCCTATAACTTATCTTAGGTTGCTCGTGTTGAATATCAACTCATACAACTTAACATGTTACAAACACAAGACTCACATACAATAGTGGTCGTAAAACAACTAAGAAACAAAGTTTACATCTTGACATGCCATAACACCTAGCACGCCTAACAATCCCTTGGCACTATGTAGCACATGTTCACATCCCCTGCATTTCTTGGCATGCTTTGACACTCCCTAGCACTTCCTGACACTTAGCACACCTCGTACTCACTAACACTTTCTATCACACTATTATTCATTCATTTCCATACATTTGAAACTAGTGCTCCCTTGCTTTTCCCTCGAACTTGGCCCTAACACTCCCTAGGATGTGTTGGTGCCACACCTTGGCACCTAGAACTTCTTGGCATGTCTTGGCATGCCTAAAATTCCTTGGAACCATCTAGCACGTGTTAGTACTTCTTAGAATTCCCTGGAACTCCTTGGAACTCCATAGATATCAAGGCCTCATAGATAGCTTTACTTTTTTTGCAACTTGGGAACCCAACCAAGTCATTGACAAAACAATGTTATGCTCAACCCAAATTCTCCCTTTGTCTGAAACTACTTTTTACACGCCTTATCACAACCATAGGCTTGCCTCCTACAAGTCATATTCTGAACTTCTCCTAACACACTTCGTCCTTGGGACACCTAGAATTCGATGACACTCCTTGGCACACTCCTATTCATTCATTTCTAAACATTTTGACCTAGTTCTCCCTTGTGATACCTTGGCACTGGATAACATACCTTTTCACTCCCTCCTTAGAAAACCTTAAACTCATTGACACTTCATTTCCATGCATTTGAAATGAGTGCTCCCTTGTGTTTCCCTGGCACTTGCCCCTCACACTCCCTAACATGCATTCACACCACACCTTGGCACCTTACACATCTTGGGATGCCTATCATGCCTTGGAACTATCTAGCATGTGTTAGTACTTCACTTGTAAGTAAAGAAAAACATTATTTCATTAACATAGACAACTGATTATTTAAGTTGTGCTTTCACTTGTAAATAAAGAAAAACATCATTTTGTTAACATAAACAACTGATTATTTAAGTTGTGCAAGCTATGTCAATTAAGAAATCAACAAGTTTTCTTGTTTTGGTCCTTGGAAATGACAGTTCTGTTATGCTGGACAGTTACATCAGATTGAAGATATGTTGTAGACTATGCTGCTTAGCATGATTTTGTACGGGTAGGAGTAAGAGAATTTTGCTCCAATTTACACTGCTCTACAAGCCCATCCAATCATAGCATAATTTCAGTAATTTGTTTCTCCAAAATATGGTTATGAATTAGCTCAAGCATCCAAGGTTTCTTACTTTCCAAGGCTTGAGTTTTCCTTTCTTAAGAGTTAATCCAAACAACTGTAGATATATTATCTCAATTGTTATCTTTCTAGCATGTACTCCTACAACATGTAACCAAATCACATCTTAAAAAAACCATCAATATTAGAGTTACCAAATCATAAAAACCTTTAGTCATGATATCAAATACTACTACTTGCTTCCTCTAAGATCAACATCCCTTTAATTGGTTTATTTTCACATAATACTTAGAGTTCCCTTTTCCACGCTCTTCAGCTTGCAAACATCAATCAATATGTTCCTGAAAGAAATCAATCAGCAAGCTTCAACATCGTATCCATCAAGGTACTTTCACCTCCCTCTAAAGTTATCATGGCTCATTTTCATTTTTCAAGAGACCATATTGAATGTTGATCAATATCACCAGGTTTTATGCACAATCGTCACGCTTCTATACATCGAGTACCCATATGGAAGATTCCTTATTTCATCTAGTATTTAACCAAGATATATCATGCCAAGATATAGGCCCTAACTCCCATATATGATGTGGAAAACCTCATAATGGAACCCTTATCCTAGATGGAGGCCTAAAATCCCTCAAAGAAGGTTTATATTGTTATTTATGGTCTTTTTCAAGCAGTGTAAGCCAAATAAGTTTCATTTTGAGCTTGAGGCCATTGCTTTCATCCCTTTTCCATGGCACAAGCCGAAGGCCCATTCTTACTATGTGAAACATATTAATGTCACTAAAGATCCCCCACAGAGACCTAAGATCCCCCATAGAGGTCATGTGTGGTTCTTTGAGAACTACTTCACAAAGCTTAATCATCAAAGATTCAAATAAGGCATAAGCCGCTTATGTTCCTATTTTGACAAATCCTGCACTTGCAAGCATCATATGTGATTTCAAAGCCTCCTAATTTAATTAAGATGCAATGATGAGGCTCCAATACCCAATCGTGGTGTGTAAAACCTTTGAATGGTAGACACATCCCTCCTAGAGGCCAATGAATGAATTTCCCTTAGAGAATATAATTAATGTGGTGATTTGAAACCCTTTTAACACCACTAATTATTTAGGACTTAAGTCCCTTTTCTTAATTTCCTTCCTTAACCATAGTAAAGGTCATGAGACCCATTCTCATTATGCGAAACACACTAAATGCCTATATTCCCAGCTAGAGGTCTTGTTCATGGCAATTGAGCATGAGAAATATTAATTTAGGGACTAAGGTCCTTGCTTTCCTCCCCTAACCATAACATAGACACTAACTCCCATATGTAGTGAGAAATACCTCATATAATGCCCATATCCCGACTTAAGACCAAATATCCATTAAAGAAGATCTATGTGGTTTTTAAGTCTAACTCATAGCCCTTGATACTAAAAAGCTTCTTATAATACCTAATGCCCTTGTTTACCTCCCGTACTCATAGTACATTCCTTGACTCCTATACATGGTGTGAAAAAATTCCTAATAAAATTGATATCCTATATACCCCTAAGATTATTTAGAAAAGATCTATGTAATTTTTCAATGCCAAATTCATTTTTCAATGCCAAATTCATAACCCGTGAACATGAAAAACATAATGCCAAATTTATAACCCTTAAAAAAAAAAATCATAATTTTTAAACCTAAGATACTTCATTTTAGAAATAAAAACCTTTTTTCATTTCCCTCACATTAATTTTTATCACACTAATTCTTATTATGCCCTTCCTCACATTAATTTTTATCACACTAATTCTTATTATTCCCTTCACTCGTACTAATTATTATTATTATATATTTCTAATATATAATAATTGTCATTATAGAAAGAATATTAATGGTTACATATTCCTAGTCTACCGCCCTTTTCCATGTCCATTGGTAAAGGCCTAGAGGACTATTAGTGTGCAAAATCTTATTTATCATCAAAGGAGGGAAAGGAGTGCAGCAACGGTGCCAATGAGGTTCAACGTTTCACAAAAATCCTATTGATCGGCAAAGGAGGGAAAGGAGGGCAGCAACCGTGCCAATGAGGTTTAGTTTTTAACAAAAATCTTGTTAATCGGCAAAGGAGGGAAATGAGGGCAACAACGGCACCATTGAGGTTCAGCATTTCACATGAGGAGCATGGATGCATGCAGGAATGGGAGGCCGAGGTGAAGGCACCAGTGCAGGAGTGTGAAGATACCACCACTAGCACCAGTACCACAGATATTGAATATGAGCGTGAGGCAGTCCATCATTAGAATACAAAGTCTCCAAAACCTCAGACGAACGATAACTCCTCCATGGGCAGTAGCTGGTATACCAAAGACTCATATTTGGCCATGATTATTTCAAGGACCCGAAAGGATTTGCAGTAGTGGTCCAAGAGCTGTATGAATACTTTTTGAAGCCATCAGAGCTCGTAATGAGGTGTCCAGGATTTTAGAGACCCACTTCCAATCCACTATTGGGCAACCCATGGGTACTTTACTTAACTCTCTCTCAATCCATCACAAGTTGTAGTTTTAGTGTAATTTTATTGTAATTAGTTATAGTGTAATTTTATTTTAGTTATGAGGGTTTTTTGAATCTCATTTCGGTTTCATTCTAATGAGAAGTTGAAAAAGAAAAAACCATTTTCTAGGCAATCTTGGCCCAAATTTGGTAAAACAAAAATCTATGATTTCATCTATCTATGGAAGACAATCTATCTGTGTTGTTTTGTTTTTTTATTTGTATTTCTGGGTCCACTCACAAAACAGAAAACCAATTTGACCATGTCTGGTCTCTTTGAAAGGCAAAGATAGTGACTAAGGTTGGTGGTGCACTTCCATTAGATATCGATGTGAATTTTTCCAGAAACAATGTAGGTAGGTAGGTAGAGTTTGATGCCATCAGCCTTTACATGTTTTATTGTTCTAAGCAGAATCCTTTGAAACATAAATTCTTATATCTTTGCACACAAATGGCTTCTATCATGAGGTATGTCTCGCCAAGAAGGATTCGGTATGACATATACTCATTTTCAGCTTCTGGTATTAGTTCTACATAACCAAGTAGTCCTTGTATCCTTTTAATTCTCTCATCCCGTTGTGGTTAGGAATGAGAGACAATCAACATCTTCAAGTCAATGCTTATCACCACCAAGGTTGTGGGTTTTCCATGGCATTTGAATTCCAAACATTAGCATTGAGCAATATTTGAAGATAATTTTTAAGTATATGCATTTTAGTCCCTTTGTTTTTGTAGTTGTATATGCGTATATCGACCACTTGTTTAAACTCAATTCAAGGTTTTGGATTACTTCTCAGAATGTACATACACTTCCAATAACTAGTGTGATGGTTGTTGCCAAGTTTCTTGATGATATTTGACTATCTTAGACTTGGTTATCCATTAATATTCTATTGGTGGTAATACTTCCAATATTTTATCCCTGTTTCTTTATTTTCAGGAAAACAAAGAAATCAAAAGTACACAAATCTGTTCCATATTTTTTGGAAATCAAAGAAATCAAAAGTATAAAAATCGTGACTATTTTTTAGGATCTTTTTAAAGATCTAAAAAATGATAACAATGACAAATGATTAGGGTTGGTGTTTGAAATCCTGCATAGATTTTTACTTCCTTGAAATGTACTGAAGGTGTCATGTTCCATATTTATGTTTACAGTCATTTCTTGTTTCTCTTTGGCTCAATGTTGTACTTGTGTTAGTGGTGAATATGAGTTAGGGTTTATCTGATGAATTGTGATTGAATCTCTGGTTAATATCTGACATTAACTTCAAAATAATGTCATTCTATAGTGGAGGTAGAGTGGGATGTTAGCTTGAAGAATATATGTACCAATACTTTCATTCAACATCTGTTAGGAAAATGAAAATTGTTTCATGATGGAAACCCATGTTAAAGTTCAATACTGTAATTCATTAGAGATCCCTAGCCAAAGAAAATGACTTGTAAATGAGACCTTAAATATCAATGTTATTGGAGACCTTGAAATGAAGAAAAAATTACTTAAATGAACCGTTTAGTATATTACTTTTGTTTTCCTCATATTTTTTCCCTGTATCTTTTGCACAAACATTTTTCTTTACTATTGGTATCTCAGTAAGGTTGTTTTATATTTCAGCCAAATCTAAACTTTAGCATTTTGTTGAACCCATGAAGCTATGGGTTGAGCACCTTTCATGGAGGAAAAAAAACTTAGTGAGCTAGGGTTTCTAATCCTCTACAATCTCATAGATTTGGCCATGTTTTGTAGTTTTATTACTTTATAAATTATGCAAATGATATGTTTAATGCTTCTAAGATATGGCACAGAAACCTTTGTTGTCAATGTTTAACATATGCCTAGAATTGTCATCTTCTTTTTAGCACAAGCTTCAAATTTCAAATTTTTAATGTTTTCTATCATCTTATTGGTTTCAGAGGACTTTGTTTTGTTTATGGACAGGAACTACAACAATGTGTATTATGCAAAAGTAGATGGCAACATATTCATGAGATGCAATGGGTAATTAAAAGCAAAAGACCTATTAGAAAAAAAAAAAGAACGTGAATTTTATGGGCGAAGAACTCCTTATGATGCTGCAACTACTTATGAGTTAGAGGTTGAAACTGATGCAAGAAGCAAGGATGGCTATCTGACAAGTGATTCATCAGAAGCAGATTTTTTGTGGCAATTCAAGTTACCAAATGTAGTTGTTGTGACCCTAGTGGAACATGTCTCACTAATCAAAAAGCCACAGCGGAAGATATCAGGGATTCTTGAGAAAAGGTAACTTGCTTTTGTGCCTATTGTTCTGATTATTTTTCTCATTATTTTTTAACATTGGAGGATGACCTCCTTAGTTAACTTGACGGTATTTAAACTAGAAAATAATGGCATATTATCAAAAGGATAGAGCTAAGAAAACTTTAAAAAAAATTATGGCATAATGATTTAAAGTTCCTCTTCTCTAGCAATTTTGTGTCAAAGGTGCAAGCCAAGTTGAGACTCTTGTTGCCTGCAAAATGCATCAATTTAAAATTGAAAATGGACATTAAACAATTTAAATATTTTTTTAGAATTTCAGGCCAAGCTCAAGGCCCTCTTGGAGCTCTTAAGCTTGAACGTAAGTTACATCTAATAAGTTTGATCATAAGGTGCCTTCTGGAGGATTGGAAGAGACGCAATCTTCATTTGGGGGAAATTCAAGGATGATTAATCCAGAGTTCTTTTGAGTAAGTAGCTCCCTCCAATAAATTTTAATCAAGAAATTATTAAGGAAATGTAAGAGCATGAACCCATAATGTCAACTTCACCCTCTTCAATAGAACTTGAAACAAGCTTGGAAGTTGCTCATGCTACACAATTTATTTTGATTTCCATTCTTCCCTAGTTATGTCTGAAGGATCTGTTAGCGTTCGAGATTTCACCTAGGCTGAGATAGACAAACCTCAAAGCTACATCAAACCATTTCACCTCGTAGCTAGCCCTACGAGGTATGAGAAGGCTCTCTCGGGTCAAAACTCGGTGGATTTTGTCAATAGGATGAGTTGACCAATTAGGAACAAGGATTTTAGGCTAGTAAACTGATAAGGGGGATTGGTTTAGAGTTTTTGGGTTTTTTGGTGGCAATTGGAGGGAGTGCAATTCAGGGTGCGGGGATTGAGCTCAGTTTTTGCAGGTGGGTCTTTGGGGCAAGGTAGGAGTTTATGCTGATGCCTTTAGCTGAAAGAGATGATCAAGGAAGAAAGAAGAGAGGCTAAAGAGGGTGAACAATGAATTCGAATCCTCTCTAGACAGTGGAAAACATAAATTTTAAACAAAATTGAAAGCTGAGCATGGCATGCATGAATTCAAACTTTATCACTTCTTTTGTTTAAATAGAAGCAAGAGATTAAGAAATGGAACACATAAACACACTTACAATGACAAGTAGGAAACACACCATCAACACAATAATCCACAAGAATCCACAGTGATGTCTGCAAAACCCTAGCCTTCCTTTTCCTCAAATTGCAGAGATACAAGTAAAATATACAATAGAGCTTCTCCCTCAAGAGTCCAACCATGAAAATGAGTAAGAGAAGGCATAATATAGAAGATCTAACTCCTTTCCCACCTCTAGGGGTCGAGCTCAGCTTCCTAGGAGTTGTTGCAACTAATTCTAAACTAATCACTAGATAATAGGCAGTCAAAACAACTTGCCTCTAAAACTTAGGAAACCTATCCATGCATTAAATATTTACCATTTACATCAAGGAAACTTCTAGAAGTGTTCAAGGAGAGTAAAAGTATCTAAGTGACATGAAAATTACACAAAAATCCATCATTTACATGCCTCAAAAGCCAACCAAGGTGAAAACAGTGTTTTGCTGGCCGAACTGGTCAAAACAGGCAAATTTCCCTAAGTGGTCGCGCCCCTCACTTTGACTGGTCGCGCGCATTGACAGCTCTGTTTGAGGGCCTTCCCGGTGTCCAAATCAAGTGAAAGATAGCTCATTGGAAGGGTCTGTGAATCTACTTTACAACCCCACTGGAATTTCTGAATTTGGAGTTGATGACCCCTCAAAAGTCATTTCTCCCAAGGCAGCTTTCTGCAACTCAAAAAAGGGGTAGAAAGTCAAAATTTGCATGTATTTTGAGCTTTTGGGAGCCCAAATCTTGATAAAATCTGAAACCCATCCATAGGCAAGTGTATTTTTGCATGAAAATTCCAAAAATGTAGAGTTTTCCCCGTTCTGAGCTGTCCCCATGACTGATCGCGCGCGGGGTGAGACCACTCAAATGGCCAAAACCTGTAAAATTCTCAAAAATGCCAAAAATGCCTCAAAACTCTCAAAATTTATTGGGTTTGCTGCTAGGAGGAGGCTAATGAGTATCATGGTGAGTGAGAGAGTCCTCAGCCAAGATACGGAGCGGGTTGGTCTTCTTCTTCCCTTTGAGAGCCTCGGTAAACCTCCTTTGAAGAATCTTTATCCTTGCCTTACCAACATGCATCCTTGCCCAATAATGATTCTTCATGTTTTTTAGCAGCTTCTTTTCTTGGTTGGCCTTTGCCAACAACCTCTCTAAATGTGTATTCACCCGGATAAGCATGGATTCCCTCTCCTTGGGCAGCAAGTCACCGGGCCTCCTACGGTTGATGACTCGATCACTTCGAATCCTCCATAGCTCATCCAACTCTTTCTCATCATCAAGTTGCTTGTTGCGCTGCTCAAGATAGTTTATTTTCCATTTTGCCATCAATAATTTTGTTTGCAGCGACTGAATCTCGGTACTTTGCTCTAGGATGATATCCTTGAGCTCTGTGCTAGGAGAACCGGCGTCAAGATCAATAACTGGATCACTTGACAATCTCTCCTCAATCATGGGCTGCTTGCCCCTCTCTGATACCTGTGCTACTGTCAGAAACGAGGCCCCTTCCACCTGGTGTGGAGATAACACTCGCTGGCCTGATGATGATGATGAGACCCCTTCCACCTGCTGTGGAGAAAGTACTCGTCGAGCTGCTGCAAACAAGGTCCTATGACCCCTCTGATATGTAAGCTGAGAGTGGGGAAAACAACATGTCTCGGAACATAAATCTCTGGCTGGTTTTGATGGGACCTCCCTCCCATGAAATGCCTGTGGCTCTAGTTGTGGCTGTGGTGGCGCTGTAAAGAACTATAGAAATGAAGTCTGCCCATGGAATGCCCTGCTGACTCAACTGATGAGAAACAATGAGCGAGATGAGACCATGATGGCACAAACTCCTATGCTGCTGAGCTGGGGACTGCCTCTGAAACACGGACGCCATCCTCTGAATGTCCTGGAAGAAGAAAACCGGGATGTTCATCATCCTTACTCGGGTAAAGTGCATGAACAGGCGAATGTGACAAGAGAAGACCTGTGAAAATCTTCCCTCGCATGTAAAGTAATGCATGATAAGCCATATGATTGGAGCATACTCCCCCCGGAGGAATCTGAAGGGAAAGACCCCTGACAAGTGACTCATGAGTGCTGGCCTGACATATGGCTCAAAACAAACATAATCCAGCATTTTGCGCTTGGGCCACACCTCACCCACATTTGGTATCCCAGTAGCCTCTGAAATCACCTCCAGAGATAGTACAAAATTCACCCCTGCAAGAGTGACCTGCCCATCATGAAGGTGCAAAACAAATAAGCGGGCCAACTCCCTGTGGTGCTGAATCTGAGCAAGCCTCTCACAGAACTGAAAACATGACATATAATGGAAACCATTCACTGCAATAGGACAGGCCTGCAATTCTGCCAAAGAGGTGGGTTCCTCTCTCCTATGATGACCACCTTTGCCACCCTTACGAGGCCTCTGTTGTACCTCGATCTCTGTGGAAGAAGACCGGTCCTCACCTTGCTCATAGGTTTCAGTGGTTGACATGGTGCTTTTGAGCAAAGTGAAGCAAATAGATAGAGTAAACTGCTGCCCTTGCCATGCTGAGAAGTATGCTGTTTTCAAGGGGAAAAAATCATAAGGGAAATGTTAGGGGAGGGATTTTTAATAAGGAATGGGAAAATATGTAAAAACAGGGATTTTTAAGGGATAATTCACAAAATGACAAACATATCATCTCATCTTCCATCATTAGGAAATCATTTGCAAAGAAATACTTTATTAGGATTTAGTCATAGGGGAATAAGACTTCTTTTACATCTTGTCATAAGGGAAAAGGGATCTTAATTGAACAAGACGTTAGGGAAGGGGTAGAGAGGAAAACAGGGCTTGGTTTTGGGGAGACACAACAATACTCTTTCGCAAACAATAATTACAACAACATGTCCATTTTATACATAATACACAGCTGCATTTTTCTTGTTTTTGCTATGGATATGCAACAACAGTATGTCTTCTATTTTCCAATGACTATGCACAGCGATATTTTTTTTTATATTTGGTCATTTTTCCATATTATTGCTCTTTTCTCTTTTTTACATAAAAAAAAAAAATTATCCTTGCTGTTGTTCATTTATTTTCCTTGCTGTGTGGAGGGTATTAGGGTTTGGGTAGAATACATGAAAGGGCATTAGGGTTTTGTAAAGGGATTTGGGGGAGGGATAGGGTTTTAGGAATTTGGGATGAGAAATTTAGTATTTATTGCAAATGAGATAAGAGATAAACATATTATGGCATTTGTGAATTTAATAGGAAACAAGGAGGGAATAAATAAGGATTTAAAGCCTTGAAAAAACATCAACCCTAGCATAATGCCTACATGAACAAGCAATCACCCAAATCCATTTCTCCTTACATTTCTTGGTGATAAACATATATATGCAAGCCCATCATTTCATGTTTCAAGCATTCAAACGCACTAGAAGATCCTACCTCGATCAATTGAGCAAGCAAGAGGGCGATTTATTCGATTTGGAGTGGTTCTGTAGAATACAGCTTGAGTGGTCCCGCCCCTGCTCTGAGTGGTCGCGCCCCACCTGAGTGGTCGCAGCCTTTAGAAAAATGCACTGCAGAGGGGTCACTGAGTGGTCGGGCCCCACCCAACTAGTCGCGCACTGAGCCTGAGTGGTCGCGCCCCTGAGAATGACTCCAACTTTCTGCAAATCGCCTCTTTTGACCTCTCACTCGTTTTGCAAGCTCT